>CABHPP010140800.1:8370-25860 GCA_902168425.1 Peromyscus attwateri | reverse complement strand
AACAAAAGCTAGTTAAGCATGCACCTGTGGGCCAGCCAACAAGCTTGAAGTTCCTGCTTGAGTTCCTCCTTGACTTCCTCAAGGATAGACTATCCTCAAGGATAGACCTGTAAGCTACAATAAACCCTTTCTTCCCCTAAGTTGCATTGGGTTGGAGTATTTTATCACAGCAACAGAAAGGAAACCAGAACACTGTGCAAACCTGATGACTGGAGGTTGATTTCCCTGAACCTAGTTACAAAGCCAGGTGTGACAACCGGACAACGCTGAGGGTTAAAGACCTTGAAATGCTCAGATCTAAATGGGATGTCCTCATCAAACCTCTCCCCGTGGAAAAGGAAGTGGAAAGACTATAAGAGCCAGAGGGATTGGATGGCTTTAAGAAAACAGTATCTTGCCAGGCGGTGGTGGCGCATGCCTTTAATCCCAGCACTCGGGAGGCAGAGGCAGGTGGATCTCTGTGAGTTTGAGGCCAGCCTGGTCTACAGACTGAGATCCAGGACATGCTCTAAAGCTACACAGAGAAACCCTGTCTTGAAAAACCAAAAGAAGAAGAAGAAGAAGGAGGAGGAGGAGGAGGAGGAGGAGGAGGAGGAGGAGGGGGAAACAGTATCTTCCAGACACAAAAGGACTGATGCACATAAGAACTCCCAGAGACTGTAGCAGTATGCACAGGGCCTGCACAGGTCCATGCCAGATAGAGTCCCAGCACTGAGGTGGGGAAGTGGGCAAGGGCCCCCATCTCTAATGGAGAAGCTATCTGCATTGACATCTGCTTGCAAAGGAAAAATTAGTTGTCTCCAATGGAGTCTCACTGGGTATATAAACCACATTGAAGGGCAGGCCCCATGCCCAACAGCAGAAAGCCAACACAAAATAAACTCAACGGTATTTTTGGAGATGCTTTCTCTCATATTGCTTTGTTTGGGAATGTTTTACCTCACTAGTCTTTTGCTTGTACATTATTGTTTCTGATTTTGTATTTTTATGGATTTTGGTTTTTGTATGTGTTTCATGTGCTTTTTCTTTGTTTTTTGTTTGTATTCTGATCTGTTTGATTTATAAAGAAGGGATGGAGTTAGAAGGACAGGGATGTAGAGAGAATCTGGGAGAAGATGAGGGAGAAAAAAAAAACCATGATCAGAATATATTGTATGGAAAAAAAACTATTTCCAATTTTTAAAAAAAAGCCAAGTGTGAGATACACATCTTTAATCCCAGAACCCTATCCTGCAAATTGGGAGGACAACATAGGAGAGTAGCCTGGTAACTCACAGGCCACTAGCCTGGAGTATGCATCAACAAAAACTGCAAAAGATGTTGCCTCAGCAAGGTAGGAGAACAGACACCCTGGAAATTGTCCTCTGGCCTCCACACATGTGCATGGCACAAGTACACCTGCACTGTGTACACACACAAAAAGAAATAAATAAGAGCATGCACTTGAATTGTATAGCTTTTGAATTCATTGTTATGTCTCACATAGCCCAGGCTGGCCTGGAATTCTCTATGTAGCCAAAGATGCCCTATGAACTTCTGATCCTCCTGTCTCCACCTCCTGAGTGCTGAGATGACAGGCATGTACCACCATGCCTGATGACTGATGATGTAGTTCTGGGCATGGAACACTGGAGGTCAGGCATGCTAGGCAACTCTAGCAACTGAGCTGCATCCCCATCCCTGAATTACAGGGCTTCTGCTTGGTTTCTACAAACAGCAAAGACAAAGAGGTTGATGTGTCAAATACAGCCTTTCTGATCAATGACGGAAAATGTTTCCCCCTTTCATTCCAATAAACTAATACCTCATTTCTTCCAGTATGGCATTTCTCAGAAGACTCCTAAAAATGAATGAAGCAGTTGCATTGGAAACAGGCGCCTGCAGAGATCTGTCACCTAAGTAGCCATTATTCTGATGTGCCTGTAGTGTTTTTATTTTTCAATTTATCACTGATTACACCAGTCTATTTTTCATCTCCCTGTGAGCCTAATTCTGTCCACCCACTCAGATGTCACCCCTGGCTATGAGCAGTTCATGAGCCTTTTGCAGCATAAGGAGATTATGTATGTTATAATGACTTTTCAGGGGTGGGTTATGGCAAGAGTAATGTAGTCATTGAGATGAGCAGGCTCTCACACTAAGGTCTGCTTGTTTTTAAAAAAGAAAAATAGAGTGATGAAATAAAGAAGGAGAAAAATAAGAAGGAAGGAATAAAGGAGAGGGAGAGAGAGGGGGAGGAGGGGGAGGGAGGAAGGGAGGGAGGAAGTGTGTGTTAGACTTGCATTCTCTGTACTTCACATTTTTAAATGAAAAAAGTGTAAGGTATGTTCATAATAATGTCATGATGATTAAATGTTGACTACAATAGCTTGAACATATTGAATAAAATGAAATAAAATGCTGACATTGATTTCATCTTTCTCAGTTTACATTTCCATGCATTGCTGAAGACAGAACCCAAAGCATGATGCACACAGGATGAGCACCACTGAGCTGCATCCCCCAAACCTGTGTTTACTTCCTGGATGTGAGTAACAGAACATTTTTTAAACAGAGGTAGATGTGGTGGTGTAAGCCTGTAATTCCAGCACTCAGGAAGTTGAAGCAAGGAAGACTGTGAGTTCAAGGCTAATCTGGTCTACAGGGAGAGTTCCAGGACAGCCTGGGCTACAGAGTGAGATACTGCCTCAAGGAAAGAAAGAAAGAAAGAAAGAAAGAAAGAAAGAAAGAAAGAAAGAAAGAAAGAAAGAAAGAAAGAAAGAAAGAAAGAAAGAGAGAAAGGAGGGAGGGAGGGAGGGAGGGAAGGAAATAAGGGTCTTGATTGGTAAAGTGCTTGTCAAACAGGCATAAGGACCTGAGTGCCGCAGCAGAGACTTAGAGTCCCAGGACTGGGGAGGCTGAAGCAGGAAGATCCTTGGGGCTTGCAGGCTAGCCTGCCTAGCTGAATGTATGAGCTCCAGATTCAGTGAGAGATGCTGTCTCAAAGAACAAGCTGATGAAGCAACTGAGGAAGACACCCAGCACTGACCTCAGACCTCCCTGCACATGCATCTGCACATACATGTCCGTATATACACAAACGTATCCATATACACCCATGTGGTTCACATAAGTATATTTCTCTTCAGCGCTCAACTAGATGCTGCCCTACTCAGCCCTCAGTACTTCACTTGGTCTTCATGGACACATGTTAGGGCTCTTTATGTTTTCACTGTTTCAACAGTAGAGATCCAGGTATCTCCTGAACATTCTCAAGGAATATGTGTTCATCATGATGGTCATTCTGAGCTGCCTTCATGCTTCTGCCCTCACAGAACACAGCATCTCCCCCATACTCATACCCCTAAAAAATGATGTTTCCAACACACACACACACACACACACACACACACACACACACACACACAAATAAATTTGGGAGTTGGGTAAAGATGCTTGCTGCCAAGCCTGATGACCTAAGTTCAGTCCCCTGGACCCACCTGGTAGAAAGAGAGAACCACGAGAAAGAACCACCTCCTAAATATCCTCTGACTTCCACATGTGTGCCCTCTCTCTCTCTCTCTCTCTCTCTCTCTCTCTCTCTCTCTCTCTCTCACACACACACACACACACACACACACACACACACACACCACACACAAACACACACACAAATACACACACACACCACACACAAACACACACACAAATACACACACACACACCACACACAAACACACACACAAATACACACACAATTTAAGTAAATGAATAAAAAATAATTTTATGCTAAAAAGAATACATTTTATGGGCATGCCCCCTTCCTTAATGAGACTAGCTTCTAAGGAAGGGTTTAGTAACCCATTTTATCAAGCTCTCTTATCATATTCAAGTCTCTGGATCATTCACTTGCATAATAAGAACTCCTTTCAAAATATTTTCCCAGTGCTGAGGATATAGCTTAGTTGGTTGAGTGCTTGCCTAACATGCATGAAGCCTTGAATTCTACCCCTAGAACCACATAAATGAGACATGTTGGTGAACACTTGGTTTGATTTGGTTTGGTTTGGTTTGGTTTGGTTAGGTTTGAGACAGGATCTCATTGTGTGGTCCTGACTGGCCTAGAACTTGATTTGTAGACCAGGCTGGCCTTGAACTCACAGAGATCCACTTGCCTCTGCCTCCTAGGTACTAGGGTTAAAGGTGAAAGGCATTTGTCATCATGCCTGACTTACACTTGCAATCTTTTTTTTTAATTTTTTTTTAAAAAAGGTTTTTTTCATTTTACATACCAATCCCAGTTCCCCCTCCTTCCCCTTCTCCTGCCCCCCCCCCCCCCCCCCGATCCCACTCCCATCCACTCCTCAGAGAGGGGAAGGCCTCCCTTGGGAAGTCAACAAAGTCTGGCATACTAAATTAGGGCAGGACCTAGCCCCACCCCCTTGTAATCTTAACACTTGGGAGATAGTGGTAAGAGGATCAGAAGTTCAGGGTCACCAAGGTGACCTTAGCTACATAGAAAGCTCCAGACCAACCTGAGCTATGTAAGACTTTGTCTTTTGAAAACAGAAAAAGCTGGGCAGTGGTGGCGCATGCCTTTAATCCCAGCACTAGGGAGGCAGAAGCAGGCGGATCTCTGTGAGTTCGAGGCCAGCCTGGGCTACAGAGTGAGTTCCAGGAAAGGCGCAAAGCTACACAGAGAAACCCTGTCTCGAAAAACCAAAAAAAAAGAAAGAAAGAAAGAAAGAAAGAAAGAAAGAAAGAAAGAAAGAAAGAAAGAAAGAAAGAAAGAAAGAAAGTTTTCTTAAATATAAGCAGTCTTTATCCAAGATGAGTTCTGCACACAAACACCGTGGAAAAGGCTACCTGCTGCTACCAATCCAGTTCATCCTTGTGTCTTCACTCACTAAGGAGGGCTCTCCCTCCCTGAGCCTACTGCCAGGAATGAGTAAGAGCTGTATGTTTACCATGACTGGGCCTCACTGCACTCAAGCCTTCTTGCTCATTTAAATACATTCCTTCACCATCCCTGCTGTGGAACACCTGTGCGTTTTTTGAGAACCTGGTTCTGAACCGTTGTTTTTTTTTATTAAATGCCCATGAGTTTTAACCCGTTCTGTGAGCCAAGCCTTGTGCTGGGTCTTCCTCAATCTCTCGCTATGTTATTGTTTTTAAGATTTATTTATTCTTATTACGTGTGTGTGTGTGTGTGTGTGTGTGTGTGTGTGTGTGTGTGTGTACCTAGTGGCCATGAAGAACACAGAGGGCATCAGATCCCCTGAAACTGGAATTACAAATAGTTGTGGGCCACCATGTAAGTGCTGGGAACTGAGCTCAAATCCTCTGGAAGAGCAGCCAGTGCTCTTAACTGCTAAGACATCTCTCCAGCCCCTTCACATTGTTTTTTGAGACAGGGTATCTCACTGAACCTGGAACTCACTGATTTGTTTAGATTAGCTGTCCAGTGAGCTCCAGGGATTCTCCTGTCTCTGTCTCCTTCATGCTAGGATTACAGACTGTTGCTAAAAATCTCTTCCCAAGGGAATACATAAGCAATGTCCACCACTTCTCCTAAGGTCTCAGCAACAAATGCAGGTACAATTTTGCCAAAGTTCACTCTGGGGAACCAATGAGTTTATTGAGCTTCCTTACAGAGCATAAGTGGAGAATGTGAATGCCCATACCCCACTCAACAGACCATACCTGGAAAGCCTTTACCCAATAGAGAAGAGTGAGGGCTTTGCCATACCCACACAGATGGAGTCTTAGCAGTGGCTAAGCATAGACACAGTCCCATTACTCATCAGAACCTACAACCTGGAGTCCTTTACTCCCTGGAGTCACCCTATTAATATTGAACCTAATGCAGACACCTAGTTGGCACAGCACAGTCCAGCCTCAAACTCCTGAGCTCAAGCTACCCTCTTGCTTCAGCGTCCAAAGCAGCTGAGAAAATTCAAACTATTCAAAATTATAGAAAAGGGAGGCTGAGGATGTGTCTCAGTTGGTAGAGTGCTTGCCTGACATGCACAAAGTTCTGTGTTCAATCCCCAGCACTGCATATATCTGACATGGTGGTACATACCTGTAATCTTAGCACCTAGGAGGTAGTGATGCAGAGGAGGAGTTCAAGGTCATCCTTGGCTATGCGGAGAGTTTGAAATCAGCCTGGACTACATGTGAGATTCTGTCTCAAATACAAAAATTATACAGAAGAAGTCAGTTACTAGAGGAGATACTGAAGTCAGACCCCCAAGTCTACTAAAACCTTGGTCTATTTCCTTAGAATTTTCTAAGGAAAAAAAAAGCCAAGTACCTAAATACTATGCAATTACAAGTTCCTTTCAAAGTCATAAATCTGTTCCAAAACCCACTGAAATCAATTAGCTGTTCCAGGAAGAAACACCACTTCTATCTGGCTCCAACAAAACATTTTAAGGGCATTGGAAAACTCCTGCCACTTTCAAAGGCCCCTCTTCTGCTGGTCAGCACATCTCAGGGATGCCAGGCCTGCCTTCTCAGCACCAAGGAGATCCGAGGGAAGGGGATACAGAGCCCAACTAACGCTGAGCCTTGCCTGGTAAGTCCTCAATTCTTCACACAAATGGCAGCTGCCATTTGCCCAGCATTGCCCTCCAGTGTTTCACCTCTGATCAGTTCTAAGTTCTCCGAGATTAAAAAAAAACCCACTCACTTCCCACTTCCCACAGGGAAGCCGCCCACACTGAGCAATGTGTGCTCATGGGCAGAACATCTTCGTGGTTAAAGGGCTTTCAGGGAGAGCTCACATGTGACAGTGCAGGGGGCTCATGTGACAGTACAATGGCCTGTATCATCTCCTTCTCTCCTTTATCCTTTGTCCTTGATTGTCTCTTCATCCTCAATGGATGACCTCCCTGCTTTGTAAGCCCCCCAAATTTTCACTTTCTATTTTCTGTCTCTCTGTGTGTCTCTCTCTATCCCTTCTCAAGAACATCCTGTGTGCTGACTAGTTTTATGTCAATTTGACACAAGCTAGAGTCATTTTGGAAGAACGAACCTCAATTGAGAAAATGCCCCCACCAGATTAGCCTGTAGACAAGCCTTTGGGGACATTTTCTTGATTTATGGTTGAAATAGGAGGGCCTAGCTCACTGTGGGTGGTATCACCCCTGGGCAGTGGTCCTGGGTTGTATAATAAAGCAGGCTGAGCAATCCAATAAGCAGCACTACTCCAAGGCCTCTACATCAGTTCCTGCCTTGAGTTCCTGCCCTGACTTCCCTGGGTGATGTACTGCAAGCTATAAGATGAAATAAAGCCTTTTCTCCTCAAGTTGATTTTAGTTGTGGTATTTCTCACATCAACAGAGACCTAAGACATTGCAGTTGGAAGTAGAGGTCATTATGTTAGACAAAATAAACCAGATTTAGAAAGACAGTGTCATGTGTTTTCTCTCATATGTGGAATCTAGATTTAAATTCATATATGTCAGAAAGTGAAGGGGAACTATGAAGAGGAGGAAGAGGTTTGAAGGGAGAGAGCAGAGGAACTAGAAAAGGTAATGAAATATAAGACATAAAAGCATAAGGTGGGGAACGATTTGGAAAAAGGAGAAGACCACCAAAAAGAAGGGTGGATTTGGGAAGAGGCCAGTGGGGGAGATAAGAACAAATTATTATGATAAGGGAATAAGAGAAGGAAGAGAAGAAAGTAAAGAAGAAGAAAGGAATAGTGAATTTGAAGGGAGTCACCAAAAAAAAGAGGGGGGCAGATGGCTCAGCAGTTAAGAGTGACTGCTACTCTTCTGGGACCTGAGTTCAGTTCCCAACACTCACTTTGAGCAGCTTACAGCTGCCTATAGCTCAAATTCTAGGGGATCCAATGTCAGCTTCTGGCCTCAGGCACACACACACACACAGAGAAATAAAAATAAATCTTTTTTTTTTAATTCTCTGTTTTGGAAACAGCATGGTGAAAACAAACACCTATAATCCTAGCACTTTGAAAGTAGAGGGAAGGGGATCAGGAGTTCAAGGTCATCCTTGGCTACATAGTGAGTTAGAGGTCAACCTGAGCTACTACACGAGATCCTCCCAATAAATAAATAAATAAATGCCTCTCTTGGTTCCATTTAATCTTAGCAAGATCATTTCTAGACTTTAAGCCAATATCCCCCAGTACTATCCTCCAACCATTCTAGGGCTCTGGAGAAATAAACTATGTAAAGCATCATCATTTGTGTAAGTTGCAATTCCCAGAAAAAAGAAAAGCTGCCCCTGTTATCTTAGTTAGGGATTCTGTTGCTGTGAAGAGACACCATGACCATGGCAACTCTTATAAAGAAAACATTTAATTGGGGGCTGGCTTACAGTTCAAAGGTTCAGTCCATTATCATTATGGCAGGACATGGTGGCATGCAGGCAGACATGGTGCTGGAGAAGGAGCTGAGAGTTCTGCATCTTGATCTGCAGGCAGCAGAAGCAACTCTGTGTCACACTGCGTGTAATTTGAGCATAGGAGACCTAAAGGCCCACCTCCAGAGTGACACACTTCCTCCAACAAGGCCACGCTTCCTAATAGTGTCCCTCCCTATGGGGGCCATTTTCTTTCAAACCACCACACTTGTGTTAAAGACTCTTCTCGGCCAAATGACTCAACTAGTGACAGTGGAAAGTTAGAATGTTGCAGATAATAGCCAAATTATCTTGGGCTATTTTTATTCCTTGTGAAAGCCATTCATTGCCCATTCCTGTGTCTGACTTTAAATCCTTTTGACTAATCAAAACTTTTAGATTGTGTTTGGGGAGAGCTGGAGAGATGACTCATCAGTTAAGAAGTACTTGGTGCTTTTGCAGAAGACCTGAGTTTGGTTCCCAGCACCCATGTCTAGGGGTTCACAACTGCTTGTTACTCCAGTTCCAGGAAATCTGGTGCCCTCTTCTGACTTCCTCAGGCACCCTAACAAACATGTAGCATACAAGTACACATACACATAAATATAAAACAAATCTTTAAAAAATGAATTAAATATAATGTATTTGAATTAACTGTGTATGTGTGTTTGCATGCATGCACATGGCATGACTTACATGTGGAGATCAAAGCACAACTTGTGGGAGTCACTCCATCCACTGTGTAGGTCCGAGAGCTAGAATTCAAATGGCCAGCCTTAATGGCACATGGCTTTACCTGATGAGCCATCTTGCTGCCCATAAAACATATTCTTAGCAGACCAGTAACTTCCACCAATTAAAAGGCTAATAATGTCATCAGCACCTGAAACCTCAGTGGAGTTTCCCCGACTTTGCTGTAACTGCTTGTCCGTGGCCCCCACCAATTGTACATGGCCAATGCCTTGATTTATGACTTTCTTGTTTCTGTAACTAATAAATTACTCAGAGTAACTATAACTACTCACATTTGACTTGAGGATAAAGTACCTCTTATTCCCTTTAAGGTGAGAGCTGTGTTGTTTTGTTTAAGTCCAGATCTCATGCAGCCCAGGCTGCTGCCTACTTGCTATGTAGTTGAGGGTGACATTAAACCCCGATCTTCCTGCCTCCATCTCCCAAGTGCTAGGATTACAGGTTTATACCACTATAGCTGGCTAGTCTCTACCAATGTTTTTAATTTTAACGTTTGTATTAGCATATATTAATTGTACATAATTATGGGCTTTGTAGTGACATTTTCATGTATGTGCCTAATGTGTTTCAATCATATTCGCCAGTTGCCCTTTCTTATTCTCTTCCCACTCCCATTAATCTCCTTCTTCTTCCCAGCTAGCTCCATTTCTACTTTATGTGTGTGTGTGTGTGTATGTGTGTGTGTGTGTGTGTGTGCGCGCGCGCGCATTCCAATGAGTTTCATTAGGGTGTTTTACAGGAGTGGGGATGAGAATTCATTTACAAGAGCATGTCTTCCTTACCAGTGGTTTCAAAGGCTGTGGAAATTGTTTTGGGTCCCAATAAAAATATCAGGAGACAACAGTGAAATAAATATGTGAAGAAGGGCGTGGTTTGCATGTAAATCTATTTCTCTGTAGAATACCCCCTACTAAGTTGGTTTTCTACAGAATTCCGCTTAGTTATTCCATGGTGGTCCCAGGATAAACGAGGATCAGAAAAAGAAATCCTGAAAAGTAATTAAACAGTAATTTGTGTGTATGGGGTGACCAATACAAAACAAGTTTGTGGAAGAGAATTCAACTTGAGAAAAGTAATTGCCCAGAGACCATCCAATCCATCATGTGTCGTCTAAAGCATAGACAGTTGCTTGTTTCTTCACATCCATTCTCCCTTTCTTATAGCCCCTGATTTTGAGGTAGGCATATGACTATCAGGTAAAGACCACATTTCCTACCTCCTGTTCAGCTAAATTGGTCATGCGAGCAATAGGCTATAAACCAGATTTTGTCTGACAATCTTATGTGAGGACCTTTATAAATAACAAGGCTTACATTTTCTCCCCTCCTTTCCATGTGTCTTCCTTCATCCAGCTGCTTTGACCATTTTAGCTTCAATTAGAATATTGGCATGAGAGCTATGGCCAAAGGATGGCAGAGGGGAACGGGAAGGGGCTTCCACAGAATCATCATGGAAGACCTGGAAGGCCCCTTTCTGACTTCACAGTGAGAAGCACAACTTCTGATAGGAGGGTTTTTTTTATTACGTGTGTGTGTGTGTGTGTGTGTGTGTGTGTGTGTGTGTGTGTGTATGTGTGTGTGTGTGTTTAGGTATGCACCTTCCATGGCACATGTGTGGAGGTCAGAGGATAACTTGCCAGAGTCACTTCTCCCCTTCCACTATATAGGTCCCAGGGATCAACCTCAGGTCATCAGGCTTGGTGGCAAGTGTCCCAGCCCCTCTTGAGAGTTACCACCACAGTAGTCCTAACTAAGATGCCATTCTTCTTCTTATTTATTTAAACATGTGCCTCAGATTCTCCTAGGAAAGAATGCAGGCACATGCCAAGTTTGGAAAGACAATTTTATTATAATCAACGGCTGGATGTGATCCAAGTCTGGTTTTGAAAAAATTATCTCTCTTACCATTTTGTTACAATGTTTGGTACCTCAGCAATTGGTATTAGACAAGAACATTAATAGTCAGCTCATATTAATAATGGATTAATTTAAAATAATACAAAGAATCAGGCAATGGAGGTGCACGCCTTTAATCCCAGCACTTGGGACCAGAGGCAGGCGGATCTCTGTGAGTTTGAGGCCACCTGATCTACAGAGAAAGTCCCAGGACAGCCAGGGCTACACAGAGAAACCCTGTTTTGAAAAACTGAAAAACAAAAATAATACAAGGGTCTGGAGAGATGGCTCAGTGGTTAAGAGCTCTGCCAAGGAACCTGTGTTCAGTTCCCAGCACCCACATGGCAGCTCAAAACCATCTCCTTTTCCAGGGGACCTGACACCCACCCTCTTCTGACCTATGCAGGCATTCCTGCATATTCGGGCAAACATTCATAAACATAAAACAAAAATGAATAAATCCTTTTTTAAAAAAAAAGAGCAAAAGAACATCCCTAGTGCCGGGCGTTGGTGGCGCACGCCTTTAATCCCAGCACTCGGGAGGCAGAGCCAGGCAGATCTCTGTGAGTTCGAGGCCAGCCTGGGCTACCAAGTGAGCTCCAGGAAAGGCGCAAAGCTACACAAAGAAACCCTGTCCCAAAAAAACAAAAAAAAAAAAAAAAAAAAAAAGAACACCCCTAGCTCATTATTTTTTGTAATTGTATGTGCAGGCACATGTAAGTCCCTACCTAATAACTTCAAAACTGGCCAATATGAGGGACTATTACAGTAGTTTAAATGAGACTGGCCCCCATAGACTCACATATTTGCATGTTTTGTCCCTAATTAATGAATCTTTTGGGAAGGATTAGGAGGTGTGACCTTGTAGGAGTGGTTGTGGCCTTGTTAGAGGACATGTGGCCTTGTTGGAGGAGGTGTGATCTTGTTGGAGGAAGTATGTTGCTGTGGGTGGGCTTTGAGGTTTCCAAAGCCCATGCCATGGGTATGCAGACAATTTGGCTGTAACATCTGTCACCCCATTGATCACCAGGGCTGACTCAAATAATCTGGCTGGCTAGGCAGGTGTCCAGTTCCCCCATCACTGTTCCATGTACATGTGTCCCTTCCTGAAGCTGTGTGCTCAGTTGAAGAGGATAGTCTTTCCCAAATAGAAGACCAGCCTTCAATCAGGGGCATAGGAGTAGCTGCGTTTTCTGCTAGAATCTCCAAACAAGCTCTCAAAAGCCCACACCAAACCTGTCTGCTGCCTGTGGATTTTGTTGTAAAGCTCTCAGGTGCTTCTCCAGCATCATGTCTACCTGCCTGCTGCCTGTGGATCAGAATGTAATGTAGTGGGTAGCTGTTCCAGCTTTGACCTGGAAGTACTACCTCAAGTACTACCTGAGGCTTCTGATAACTGTCATGCCTATGAGGCCTGGCTGAGAGAGAAGCCCTGAAGACCCGAGATCCATATGTGCTGGCTCTCTTGGTTCCTGGATCCTGGACGCTGGAGGTAGATGGAGCAGAGTTCTCCAGAGAACACCGCTGGACTGCGCTACACCTTTCCCGGACCCTGTAACCTATCCCTTTACTTGTAAGTTACCCCACAAAATAAACCTCCCTTTTAACTACGTGGAGTGGCCTTAATACTTCTGCCAATAATGTAAAGCTCTCAGGTACTTCTCCTGCACCATGTCTACCTGTGTGCTCCCTACAATAATGATAATGGACTAACTCTCTGAAACTGTAAGCAAGCCCATAATTAAATGCCTTCCTTTATAAGTTGCCTTGATTGTGGTGTCTTTTCACAGAAATGGAACAGTAACCGAGACAGTCGCCATTCTTTTTCATCTGATCAGAATATTATTTTATCATGAAAAATGGCAACTTGGAAAAAAGAAACCCACAAACCTAACTACCAGGACACTGGTTGTTTCTGAATGAAAATAAGAAATAAAAAGGAAAGGATATGACTGTTCCTAGTTATGATGGAGGAGAAAGTTTATTATAGATATGTGGGAGAACATAGTTAGAGGTAGGGATATCTGAAAGAGTCCAGAGTGGACATGACCAGGCTGAGCTGGACCATGTGAGGAGGGGTGAGAGAAAGGGAGAGAGGGGAACCAGGTACAGCAGCCAGAGGGCAAAGGTACAAAAAGAGTGGGTAATCACAATGTCTGGATTATGTAGGGAAGAGCCTCTGGGGGAAGGGCAGCTCAGTCCCTGGGCTGGAAAAGTTTAGAATGGGGGGCAGGGTATTCCAGCCATATCCTGTAACAAGTAGGGACTGAGAGATGTTGGGAGAACCTTGCAGCCAGGTTCACTTTGACATGTTAAATAGACCCTCAGCCATTTGTCCCGGGTTTGAAACCTAACATCCCAGCCTTTTTGCTGATAATAAATAAATGATAAGGGGAGATAAAATTCTTCTCTGTGACTACTTCCTGCTGACATTGGGGCATTGTTGTTGGGGTTGCCCAGGGAAGCTGGGAATGCTGGCCAAGTCTGGGAAGAACAGGCTGTTTCACTCACTGTCCAGGCTTTGAAGCTGTCTGGGATGCAGATTTTGAGGGAACATCTGGTGCTGGCACTGGAGCAGTCTACAGTTGACTTGAAATCTGCTGGGATAGATAGACTAGGGAGAGAAGGTAAAGATAAGGAGTCTAGGGGAAAATCTTTATCCAGGGCGTACATTTGAAACTTTTAGGCCCATGGTCCTGGTAGTTGAGGGAGGGAAGTGCCAAGACCAGGGAAAGGGGGAGAGATCCTACCCTCAAGAATAGGGGGAATAGGCAGGCGGGGCAACAGGCTGTTGGTCAACATTACTTATCTGGAGTCCATTTCACCTGCGAGAGGTGGAGCCAAGTGAATTCCCTGAAGCTTATAAGTTTTTTGTTTTTGTTTTTTGTAAGTTTACAAAGAGACAAAAGTTTTAGATAATTTTGTTCCATCGGAAGCTCCGCCTCAGCCTCCCTCCTCCCTCTCTAAACCCTGCCCCTAAGCAGCAGCTCCTCCCTCAGAGCTGCTCAAGACCATGCCTATGGGATTTTTAAACTTAGGTACATAGACCTGCCATGTGATTTCTCCCTACCTCCCCCCTACCCCACCCTCACCCCCGAGATCACCCAGGAATGCTTTACTCAGATTAAACCTGGTCCTTTACCTTTTAATTTGGCTCGATTTGGCTTACTGCGTTGGTGGAGAATCCTAGTACTGGGGATTCGAAGTACTTAACAATGTTAGCATTACCACTGTTTGTAATCTGTACTGAAATTCACATTGTAGAAAGGGCAGTAGACTTATGCCTTTAAGTCACAGTAAAAGCTTTAGGACCCAAAACTGATTCTAGGTTAAAAGCATTAACACATCTTCCAGATGGCTGAATATATAGATTGAATGGAGGTGTTTTTAGCATGATTGAGAACCATTTTTATGTCTGTACTTAGAAGACTACCAAAGGGAATTTAAAATCTTGAGCTTGTGATTATGATAATAGTAGTCAGTGTTTATCAGAGCTAAATCAATAGTTTATTAGAACTCTATTGATTAATGTTAAAACTCTGAACTTTTGAAGTCTTAATACAACAGTAGCATAGCAAGGGAAAGAAATCTGAAACATTTTTATATACCTTAAATCACTTCCTTAGACCTTTACAACTTGCATTTACACACCTCAAAACATTTTAGACCCTTACAGCTGGATTAAGTTTTTATATCCTCATACCTTTTATAGCTTGTATTTGTATATCTTAGAGTCTGGTAACAAGGCAAACTGTCTTTCTCAGCTGGAGGCCCAGGAAAGTGAGGCTTGAGGCCTTATTTTTACATGAAGAGAATCAAGAAGACCTCTGAAGCCTTGGGGAAGGAGCTGGTATGCTTGCTGCTGTTAAAGCTACAGTCAGTCAGTCAATATCATCAGAGATCTGAGAAGGATAAATTATAGCTGGAAGTATAATCCAAATGGTCTATGTATCAATTAAAATTAGAGAGACTTGTTGCCTAGATGGGTTAACCTGGGCTCCCGTAGTTCATTGGGGGCAAAAGTAGTCCGTCTTTGGCTGTCATACAGAACAGCATTTAATCCTCAGTTGTCATACAGAGCAGCATGGCCTTGGGCTGTCAGACCCAGGTCTGAGATTTTTCCAGCATAGGAATTTGGGAAAACTGACCTTACTTTGACCAGGCAGAGTAGGGCAACCAACCCCCCAAAAATGTCCAGTTTTTAAAAATCCCCGATGGCCGGCGAGGCTTGGGGCACTTTTTCCCAGTGATTAGTATTTCTACAATTCAGCTGGAGTTGTGCCCCATATATCTTCTTTGGAGACCATCAGGTTCCCAATAAGAAGGAGCATGTCTATTATGGAAAGCTTAAACATTTTAAATGTCATATTCAGCGATATCTGAAGAATTTCAGGACCATCTATCTATTAAGTATACCTGATTTACTTGCTTTAGGCTTAACTTTGAAAACATATAAAGGAGGTCAAATAAGGCTTATTTCTGTAATTAATCATGACTATAAGTATAGTTTTGAACACATTAAAGGATTTGATTATTTTTAAGATGGTTTACTGTTAACTTGTATGTTTTAATTATCTTTAACAGTTTATGATAAATTAGTAGCTTTTATAAGACCAAGATTTTATAGAGTTATCCTTGTTAAGTTTGAGCCTTAAAATTTGAGTTAAAGATTTAACTGAAGATCCTTTAGCATCAAAATAAACCATAAATGCAGTAAACTTTTACCGTTATAGACTATCACAGTTTTTTGGATGACTTAGTTTATCCAAATAGATAAAGCTTAACAAAGTGAATATAGATAAAGAAGCAACATAAATATTACTGTGAACCTGAGTAGAACCTAGGAATTTATCAAATATACCTTATTTATCAAACATGTGTTACTTATTCAAATGTTTTAGATGCTTGGTATTGAACAGTTAGCAAAGACATAAGTAGTTAGACATACATCTTAAATCAGCTTTTTAATCTGAGTCGACCTTTATAACCTTACATTTTTATCATCATACAAAAATCCATACCATCCAAAATATTTTGGAGACTTGTTGTTGCTTCCTTAGTATAAAAAGAGATAGAGTGATAAACTAAGGGCTCAGTAGGACTGAGAAGTTTTATAATTGTTACTTTATACCATGTGGTCATCTAAACCAAGACGAAGGTGAAGTCACATGGTATGTACGCTTTAACATTAGTAAAGATAGCTGCCAGCCCTGTAGTTGGTTACATCTCGATGAAATTATCTGCCAAGATGGAGGACAGCCATATGGTTATCTAAAAACATCTATTTCCTAAACAAGAATCACATATATAGTAAGTTGTAGCAAAATAAGATTACTTATGTACAGGTTCTAATTATAAGCCTTTTATTATAAGTTTAAAGCCAAATCTTGTTATAAATTTTATAGGTTTTTTTTTTTTACCATACCCAATGAACTTACAAATCCTGAGATAGAGTTTACAGCATAGTCTTAAGAGATTTTTTTTTTCTTGAGAGCAGAGCATAGAGATAAAAGACTTTTAAGAGTAGGAAGTAGAGCCCTGGAGATAAGAGCCTTTTGGAAGTGTGGAGAAGAGCAAGTTTACATATAAGGGATTCAGGGATCATTTGTGTGTACAGTAGCAGTTGTTACAATTTGTGAGAATCTGGAAACCAAGTGAGCCAGTTTTTGGCCATTGATATGTACTGAGGCCAAGCTGTAGTAATAAAATCAGAGTCTGTGGAGGAAGAGAGAGGCTTGCAAATTGGAACGCCCTGCCGGGGTGTTCCTGTAAGCTCCAAGAGGGGAGCTGAGAGCTGGGACCGCATGCTGGTGTGAGAGATAGCACAGGAGGAGGAAAGAGAGCCTGTGTCTTTAGTAGCAAGACCCAGACGGGTGTACCAGGACAAAGCCGAGAGAAAGTTGCCCATGTGGTGAGCACCCCAAGGGCATAGCAGGCTCTAGGAGCCAGAGAGACGTCTATGGAAATCCAAGTGGGAGGAAGCAAGGAAAAGAGTCCCAGTCTGCTGCAGGTGAGACTGCAGGTCCTGGGGGAGGCCAGAGAAGGGGAAAGGGTAGGGGAAAAGGGCGATGTTCAAGTCGGTGTAGCAGGCCAGAGGAGTAGCAGCCTGCAGGAGCCAGAGAGGTGCCCATATGGAGGGCATAGCCGGCCAGAGCCCAGAGAGACAAGAGACAAATGGTTGGAAAGCAGGCAGCGGAAAGCAACAGCTGAAGAGTCAGACTCTAGAATTTGGAATCACATTTGATGGATGGCAGGAGCCAGCAGAAACAAATGATCCATACATACCTTAGGGGAGTCAAATTAGCAGCTTGGTTCAGAGCATCAAGTTCCTTGGGGGAGGGAACTCACTTATGCCAGTCCTGGGTTTTGAGCACCAGATGAATGAAAAAAAGAAATAAAAAGGAAAGGTTATGACTGCTCCTAGGTATGGTGGAGGAGAAAGTTTATTATATATATATATATATATATATATATATATATATATATATAT
>CABHPP010140799.1:0-22565 GCA_902168425.1 Peromyscus attwateri | reverse complement strand
TCTCTCTCATCTCACTATGGATTCCTAGCTGGCCTGCAACTTGATATGTAGGCAGACTGGCCTCAAACTCACAGAAATCTGCCTGCTTCTGTGTCTGTCTCTTGAGTACTGGGATTAAAGGCTTGCACTGCCATGTCTGGATTCTACTTGGTTCTTAACAGGCTATCTTGTTCCATGAAGGTCTGAGACATATTAATGCAACATGGATGATAAGAAATCATACTTTGTCCTTGGGTTCTGCGTGTTTTCCTAGACCAGAGTTAAAACAAGAGTATAGGCTAAAAATACTAGTGGTTCAAAAAGTAGTTCCAGGACTATAGCCCTTCAAAGGTTTATCTCTGTTGGATTGAAATATCCAAAGCATACTCCTCTCCAGAACAGCCATTTCTTTGGTGTTGGAGACGGATCCTGTCATCCCAATAGAGGCTAACTTCTAGTAACATGAGTCATGGTTTCTGGCTCAAAAGTTAGCAAAATCAAATGTGTTAATTTTCAGAACCCTTTGTACTACTAATGATGATCTTGGGTGAGGGGTTGGATGCTAACGGTGTGGAAAGCCAGTTTGCTGAGAAGGAAAGTGCGTAGTATTTCTGCTTTCAATCATATACTTTTCCATTTTTTTTTCCTGTCCTTGGGTTGGTTTTTTGGAAGAAAGGTACTAAAATTTCATGACAGAGTACTCAATAAAGATGCCAAGACTGGATGGAGTTTCTTTGGTGAATCCAAGAAATGCCACCGTGGGTTTTCACTTGGTAAGAGTGAGTAGCCTTGGCTGGGAGACTATTTTCTTGGCATGTACAAGGCCCTGGGTTCCATCCCCAGCCCAGGACTAGAAGATTAAAGAATGAACAGTCTCAGTTGGATGTGGAGGTCCCTACTTGGGAAGCTGAGACAGGTGGATCCTTGAGTTCAAGGCCAGATTGGCCTACATAGTGAGATCCTGCCTTAAAAAAAAAAAAAAACAAAACAAGGGCTGGGGATGTAGCTCAGCTTATAGAGTGCTTGCCTGGGATGTGTGAGGTACTGAGTTCAATTCCTGGCGTTACATAAACCTGACATGGTGACATAGGCCTGTAATCTTAGCACTAGATAGTGGAGGCAGGAGGAGGGTCAGGAGTTTCAAGGTCAGCCTGGGATGCATGAGACCCTGTCTCAAAACACCAACCAACCAACCAACCAACCAACCAACCAACCAACCAACCAAAACACTCTCAGTATGGTTCAGACCTTGTTTCAAAATAAAATATCTTTGATTTAGTGCTTGACAATTTCATACGTGTAAACAATGCATCTTGATCATGTGTCCTCTGACTCCCCTCTTCCACTCTTCCCAGGAACCCCCAGCTCCTCCCATTCTCTTCAGTTACTCCCAGCACATCTCACTTTTGTCTCTTCTGTCTGTCTCTCTATCTCTCTGTCTCTGTCTCTCTCTCCCACTAAGCCCAATTATTGCTGCCTGTTGGAAGACGGATCTTGTTGACTTGACCTTGTGTAGCTGATCATGACCGCCGAGACATCGTGGGTGCAACATCCATGCTGTGTTCCAAAGACAGCATTTCACTCCTCCCCATCCTCCAGCTCTGACATCCAATTCTTCCCGCCCCTCCTCCATCATGTTCCCAGAGCTTTGGGTTAGGGATTGATATCATTGTCCAGTTAGGGCTGAGTACTCCATAGGCACTTATTCTTAGTACTTTGCATAGTTACAAGTCTCTGCACTAACTACTGACCACTAAAGAGAGGAGCTTCTCTGCCAAGGTTCAAGCAGCACTAATCCATGGGGATAAGCATAGACACTTAGAAAGCAGTCTGAGAACATCTTGGTTAGCAAAGCAGCAGCAGTAGGTTCCTCTCTAGGGTCTGTGACCTCCAGAGCCCTGATTTACAATACCAGGCCTGAATGCCTTCCTGTCGAGCAGGCCTCAAAACTAATCCAAGTGCAGTTGGTCTCCCCATAATCTTCATGCCACTTTTGCACTGGTTGGCACATCCTGCCCGGCAGACTTGCGTTTTCCGTCTTCTGTCCTGAACACGTAAGTTGTAGGTGTTTACTTGAGTGTGCATACACCTGTGCACACGATTGTTGCTCTGTAGCATGCATTATGAGGCGGTACACTTAGTGATAGATATTTACAGTCACTTCTTCTTCCCCTTCCTCTTTTCCTCTTCCTCTTCCTCCTCCAGTGCTGGTCAGTCAAACCCAGGATCTCATGCAGGCCAGACAAGTGCTCGAACACTGAGCTCTAACATGAGGCTACACTCTTAGCCCTCACAGCTAGTTCCACGTTTTTCTTTTTGGTTTTCTGAGACAGTGTCTCACTTTGTAGCTCAGGCTGGCCTTCAGTTCGCTATGTAGCCTAGGCTAGTCTTGCGTTCTTGATAATGCTCTTGTCTGAGCCTCTTAGGTGTAGAGATGACAGATTTAAGCCTCTTTGCTCAACTCCTCACAGTCTAGTCTTAATTATGTGACCCACCACCACCAAACTTTGCTTTCATATTTGTTTAAATACTTTCTGTTTTGACCTCTTAGGCTTTGGCAGTGTAAGGTTGGACCTTAATCTCCATAGTAATAAATTGTTACTCAGTTGTTTTCTCAGCTTGCTTGAGATAACCCTGTCGAAAACACACACTTGGCCTGAAGTGCTAAGGAGTCTTCTTATAGGGGTTGCTTCTATCAGGCAGCATGAGAGAGTGATCCAGGTGGGCTGTTGGAGATGGTGCTCTGTGCCAGGTCACCCCAGGGCGGTTTCATTATTTTGTTTGAAGTAGACTCCTAAGACATCAGATGTTCTCATTTGTAAGTTCATAAACACGTTCCCAAGCCCACAGTAAATGACTTACTTAGCCACGGCTCCAAACAATTTTTTGCTTAAAAAAAAAAAAAAAAAGGACTGAACACATTTTTTTTTTTTTTAAATGGGGTGTAAAGCAGCACAACTTGAAACTTGTAAGTGGCTGAAAATTGCTGTGCAAGAAAAGAACATGTAGATGGAGTGAGAATTAGTTGCAGGGCACTGTGCTAATGCATCAGATAAACACAGGTAAAAGGGGAAGTGGAAACAGAATGGAGGTCAGTGCATGAAGCTGCAGTCTTCTGTGTTGGGAGTATAGAAAATAAGAACTCGTTACTGCCCTGGTTATTGAAAGACTTCTTCATAGAGTGATGTTTGATGTGTAATGAGCACAGGGCCTTTTATGATGTCTGAGGACCAGTACTACCAGTTCTTGTTCACTGTCACATCTCTAGACCTCACGTTGTGCTTGGCATAAGAATGGTGCCCCAGAAATTCAAGTTGAATGAATGAGTGAGTGAGGAGAGCAGGCAGGCAGGCAGGCAGGCAGGCAGGGAGGGAGGGAGGGAGCGATGGAGGGAGATTTCAGGCAGAGTCATAAAAGGTATGTTTAGGAAGAGGAAGAGTCTGTTTAGAAGGGACAGTTGAATGGAAAGCAGTCCCAAGTGAGGATGGGCTGGACTGTGGGATGCTGTGTCTCAGCCCACGGGACTTGCGGATGAATGGAAAGGAACTGACCAGAGCTTGGAGCACAAGTGGTTCCATACTTTGAGAGGAGCAATGTTTGAGACACAAGTTTCTTTAGCTTGGACGACAGAGAAAATGACAGGTTAAGTAGGTTTCTGTGTTTAAGTTTGAAGGAGGAGCGACCTGCTGGTGGTTGTGGTTCTCTTCTGTGTTGTTAGTGGGAAACTGGAAGTGAAAAGGGATCTTTGTGATGGAGTCTTTGCCTTCTGTGGCCTTCAAGCAGAAAATAGGCAATCCCTGACCTGGACACTTGCCAGTTACTGGTTTAAAGTCTGGGGAGTTATGTAGGACAGCTGATCTCAAAGTCTCTGAAATTATGGTTTGAGTTGGACTTTCTACACTTAATTATGGAATTTATTGTTTAGTTTTTTTAGGCTCTAATTTCAATGTAATGAAAAAAAGTGTTTTGTTTTTTTTTTTAAATTAACCCAATACTTCCAAGACCACCAAAGAATTGTATATTGGGTGGGGCCATTCAAGTTCTATTGTTCTTGTTGAAACGTGTTTAATCCTTGACAACCTAGATAAATGACATCTGATAAATGAACACAACTATTTGTGGTTGATGATGAAGTCCTCCACAAGAAATGCTTGTAATCCTAGTGAGTCTGAGACAGGAGGATTCCTGTGTGTTTGAGGCCATCCTGGGCTACAGAGTTAGAGCCTGTCACAAACAAACAAACAAACAAACAAACAAACAAATGTTAGTATTGACCTGTAGTTTTAAATTTTTTTATTACTGTGTGTGTGTGTGTGTGTGTGTGTGTGTGTGTGTGTGTGTGTGTGATATGTGTGTGTGGGTGTACACATACCATGGTGCAAACATAAAGATCAGAGGACAGCTTTGTCCAGTCAGCTCTTCTTCCTAACTTTACATGGGTCCCAGGGATTGAACTCTGGTTGTCAAGCTTTCTGTGGAAAGCGCCTTCACCTGATGAACTATCTCCTCAACCCCTGAACTACAGCTTTAAAGTGAAGCCTTTCTGTTATTAATCAAGTTAGTGTTTTGGTTTTCAACGTATTCATAACTTGCTGACAAATGGAAGGATTTGCTAGTTTGGCTTTCTTTTGTTATAAAATGTAATTTTCTTCTGAGATCTAGAAAAGGTGCTTTATTTCAAATTGGTCTCCATCAATCTATGGAAGTAGAACATTTATCTACTTTCATCTGAGAAGTTGACGGTTCTTTAAGGTACCTGATACAAAGAACTGGAAAGTAGTTCCATATGTGTATTTTGGAAGAGCTGGAAACCGACTCATGGCTTCACCCAAGCTAGGCAAGTGCTCTATTGCCAAATTAAGCCTACAAAAACCTTATCTGAAATACCATGTAGCCTTAGACTTTTCTAAAATGAACCTATGTTTCTGTCTTAATGAATGGACCGATTGTTTTCTGTAGCATTCAGACTCCATAATTATGAATACATTGACTAAACCGTTCATTGCTTCAGGTTTAAGGCTCTCTAAAGATTAAAGGGCCTGGGCAGGTAAGATAGCTCAGAGGGTAGAGATTCTTCCTGCCAAGCGGGGAAGCTAAGTTCTGCCTCCAGGACTCACATGAAGAGAACGCTCGCGAGTTGTCCTCTTGTCTCTATACACATGTGGCATGCACGTGCACATGGACAGATAGGCAGACAGACAGGTAGACAGGAAAGGCAGACAGAAACACACACACACCTGCACTTTTCTGGTATATCAAATAGCTCCTGTTAGCTAACGTTTTGTTTTCTTTTGGTGTTATTTGGTTGATTTTTTATTGATAACGTCTATAAATGGAGTTTTTCTCTCCCTCCCTCCCTCCCTCCCTCCCTCCCTCCCTCCCACCCTTACTCTGTTCCTTCCTTCTCTCTTTTCTTTTCTGCCTTCCTTCTCTAGTCTCCTTTAGACAGGGTCTTGCTCCATAGCCCACGCTGCCCTGAGCTTGTGATGATCCTCCTGCGGCAGCCTCCCGCGCACCGCGCACCGGGATGGCATGTGTGCGTCGTCACAGCTGGCCTGGAGCTGAGTACTTTACTAGCCCCTGCCTCTGACGACCACGTGCTCCTTGATCTTCTGATGAGCCTAAACACGCAGGGGGAGTAGACACCAGATACCTTGTTTTCTGAACATTGAGTTTGAAATAAGACTAGACTTTGTGTGAGACCGAGCCTCTCATAAACACGGCTAAAGGGCAAGCATGGTTCACGGCGAGTGTCAAACAGAAACAATCCCACTTTGTTTTTGTTTTTGTTTTTTTTTTTGTGCTTTCTTGGGATTTGGGCTCACTTGGATTGCAGATTGGTGAGATTCCTGAGTTAGGAATCCAAGGATAACTGATTTCCTTCTAATATTTATTTATTTGTGTGCATATAAGTGTGTGTTATATGTGTATTTGTTCATGGGTATGCAGATGCGTGTGTGTTTTATATGTGTACTTGTTTGTGTGTGTGTGTGTGTGTGTGTGTGTGTGTGTGTGTGTGTGGTGTGTTTGTGTGTGTGTGTGTGTGTGTGTGTGTGTGTGTGTGTGTGTGTGGTCTGTGTGTGGTAGGCCTAGCTGAACATGAGGTCTCTTCTTCAGTTGCTTCAGTTTGAGATTTTGAGACAGGGTCTCTCACAGATTTGGCCAGCCTGCCTGGCTAGCAAGCTCCAGTTTTTTGTTTTTTTTTTTTCAATCGGTCTGCCTCCTCAGTGCTGGGGTTACAGGTTCACGTGTCCATACTCCATACTTGGCTTCTACACAGATGTTGGGGAGCCAAACTCACGTCCTGATGCTTGCACAGCAGGCACCGAACTGACTGAGCCATCTCCCTAGTGCCTGAAACCGATTTCTCAGTGAATACCTTTCTCTACCTTCAAAGGATCAGGAATTCATATAGGATCTACATTAGTTGTGGGAAGAAAATGACTGATTCTGAGCAGCAGAATAGATCTGAGAACATTAAAAGGCATTTTTGTTTGCTAACTGTGAGATTAAAGGCAGGCTGAACGGTCTTTTTAGGGAGCTGTGTGAGGCGGCTCTGTAAAGCATGTCTTCTTCATTTGCCCACTCTTTCCACAATGCCGACATGGGACTTGGTTCCACAGTGCTTATGGGACACACGCCTGCAGTTCTGGGAAACCCAAAGGAAATACTCTGGGTGATTTAAGCTGGGAAAAAAATCTCTCAGATTGAATAAAAATCAGTAATGAAGATGGGGTGGTAGGAGAAGCTTGTGAGGTGCCCCAACTTTCCTTGTCCAAGAGGATTGTTTGATCTCATCACTAACAGTTTCTGCATATGTCTATCTTTCAGGGTCAGTTTTGTATATTTAGCTAAAAAAAAAGATTTATTTTTATGCATGTGAGTGTCTGTGTGTGTGTCATGTGAGTGAAGGCACCCTTGGGGGTCAGAAAAGAGCACCAGGCCTCTTGGAACTGGAGTTACAGGCAGTTGTGAGTCACCCAACGTGGGTGCTGGGAGCTGTATACAGGTCTTCTGGAATCTCAGTCAGTGCTCTTAACCACTGAGCCATCTCTGCAGCCCCTTAGCCTTGTTTTGTATCCATGTAATAATAAAGTGTGATGGATCACCTCTCTGGGCATCCTTACCCTGACACAGTTGAGAATGTTCAGAATGAAGAGTGTTTTTCTTTTCTTTTCTCCCTTGTTTTTCAAATGAACCAACCATGTACCAACCTTTATTTATTTATTTAATCAAACCTGTATTGGTGCTAGTAATGCCTAGGAACTGACTTTTAGCTCAGCCTGTTTCATGGAGCTTGTCCTGCAGTGGGCTTTAGACAATGCACCTGTTACATGTTAAAGAATTAGACCACTGTGAGCACTCTGAAGGAGGGGACACCTGTAGCATTTTTCTCTTTTGACAGGGTTTGATGTATCCCAGGCTAGCCTTGAATTTACTATGCAGCTGAACCTGACCTGTCATTTAGCACGATGCCCCATTTTATGCAATTCTGGGGATGGAACCCACGGCTTTGTGCATGCCAGGCAAGCACCCTACCAAATGAGCTGCATCCTCAGCCCCCCCAAAAGACCTTCAGTTCTGTGAAGGCACGAAACAGAGCCTGTGGGGTATGCGTGTTTAGAGAGCGACGAAAGAAGTGGGGAGAAAAGAATTCTTTGAGGAAGGATGACTGACTGGACAGGGACCTAAGGCGTGAGTAGGTGTTAATCAGGAGTGGGTCGTTGCATACGCTGAAGGTCTGAAGCAGGAGCTCAAAACATCCCTTCTGGTTGGAGCTCAGTGGTAGCAAGGTGAGGGAATGTTGCAAAATAAGTCTCCAAAGAGAGAAAACCTGGGTCCTTGGAGGCAAGGTGGAGGGAGGGTGTTGGTTTTAATTCCCGGGGCTGAGAGAGGTAACGTGATCACTGCCGCTGGTTTTGGAGTACCTTTCCCTTTTCAGAACCTGAGCTGCTTTTAGAAAGGTGAGAGTTAGCCTTTTATGGACGGTGCCTAGGGCTAAAGAAAGTGCTAAGTGGAGAAGGTTCCTCACATTCTTAATGTGAGGCAGCTGGGGTTTCCTGAAAGCCTCTATCAAGGGACTGGAGTGAGAGCTGATAATGAGACCAAGGCCCCAGCCTAGGGATGCCCCGTGATCAAACTGGTACTGGAATCCTACGATACCAAGTGGCCTTTAGCTCTTTTTCAGGCTGTCCTGTCGTGTACACAGGGAGCTTGCTCAGCACTCAGCCACTGGCATCTGCGACTGTGGCAGGTTGTGCTCTACGGGTATGAGCAGACACTCTGACTAGGTTAGTGTTCACCAAGTGATTAGGAGCGTCTGCAAATGTGATCATTACGAGTTTTCGTCATGATCAGAAACACCTCCGGGCTGGAGGGAAACAGCAGCAGTAAGGCGAAAGTTAGCTGGTCGACCAGAGGCAGTCCTGGTTAATCTCACTAAACTTGCAGACACATGGACATCTGTATAACCTGCGTGTTGGAAGGACAGTGCTAGTTTAGCATTATATATATTTGCTGTAATACTGGTTTATCTCAGTAGGCAGTGAATTACTCGTGGGTAGGGACTGGCGGGCAGTGGGCTTTCAGTAAATAATGGAGTGAGCAAATGAACAGGCAATATCAACAGTGCTCTTAAAAAGTTAAAGATGGGCTGGGGAGATGACCCAGTGGGTAAAGGCTTGTCTGATAACCTGAGTTTACATGGCCAGCACTCACAGAAGTGCCCAGTGTGTCTGTAATTCCAACATGCTCCTATGGGGAGTTGGTAGGCAGAGACTGGGTGCTCTGCAGACTTGGGCCAGGTAGTCTGGTTCACACAATCATGAAGAGACTGTTTCAAACAAGGAGAGGTGAGGATCAGCACCCAAAGGTTAGCCTCTGATCTCCACATTCATCGGTGGCACATGTGCAGCCTCACACAAGAACGTGTACACACACACACACACACACACACACACACACACACACACCCCACACAAATGAAAAGCAAAGAACTGGTATGCCTTATGCTCTTACAGTATTTTTTCATTCTGTTTTTTTAAAAAACAAATGTCTTTTTGGTTTCATAAGTACTCTTTAATTAATTAATATGTTAACTTGTAGCATCTTGCTTAGAATGGGTGTCCATAAATTTTGTGGCGGGAATAGGCAGCGCTCACAGGATAGCATTTCTTTGTGCCGAGGGGGTTGAACAATTTCGCATGAAGCTTCTAATGTGTAGAATCAACAGAGTGGTGCTCCAAACGATGATCTCCCAAGGAACAGACCCACGTAAATGACAGCTCACTAGAAAACCCAATGATAATGATAAGCTATAGGTTTTGTAAATTTGTGAGAAGAGCAGGACATGCTGGCCTGACCAGTGGCCTCTGGGCTCAGCTTCTGTTTCCTGTCACACTGTGGGCAGCTGGTGACCCTGGAAAATGTCTTCTCTGCTCCTGGGCTTCTCCTTCCTTGGTCCTTTGATAGGGACACAGCCTTCCTCTCTACCCCCTCGCCCCCGGCCGCCCCCACCTGAGGACTTCACAGCTTCACTCAGTTCTCTGAATTTCTTTGCTGCCAAAACAAAGTAATTTGATTTTAGCTCTTTACACGTATCGAATTAAACTGTTGCCTGATGTTCACTTCTTAAGCTTCTTGAGATTTCATTTTAGTTATTGACCTAGAATTTGCCAACTTCGTTAGAGGAAATGAATGTGTTGGTGGGGAGACTGGTTTCTTTTTTCATTCATTTGGAGAGGAAGGTGCTCTGACACGATAAAATGCTATATCCATCTACCCAAATGAGGCTGGAATATTGCCCCCTCCCCCAAGGCAAAGTGGGAGGAGGAGTCTGCTTGCCGTTGAGTTGAGATATTTTACCGGGATTTGACAGAACAGAGAAGGCACTGGTCAGTGTTTGGACTACAAGTCCAGGAGACTACTGCACCTTCAGATTGTTTCTTAAAAAAAAAAAATTAAAGAAATGAGTGTGTGTGTGTGTGTGTGTGTGTGTGTGTGTGTGTGTGTTTCATGAGCTAATAAAGAGATGCCTTTCCAAGTTGCTTCCTTCCCTTATTTTTTGGGATAGTACCTCACTGAAAGCATTTTATCTGTATCTATTTTTTTTTTTTTTTTTTTTTTTTTGGTGCTAGCAATTCCTCAATGCGTGGTGGCCATTTTTGTTCTGATCTTATATTTTCGTCTTGATTGTTATTGTCCATTATTGCTTCACACAGGCCAGTTCTGTAGCCCTTAGCCACATGTGGCTTTTGAGTATGTTTTAATGGGAAATGTCTTCTTCAGTTTTCAGATGTGAAAACTGAAATTAAAATTTGTCATTTTAAGTAGCCTACCTCTATTTCCCATGCTGGAAAGATGAGTTCCACATTTGATTTACTTGATTTTTGTGTTTTTGGAAGATACACACTTACCTTTCTAGAATTTGGTAAAATAGTTCTGTTCATTAACCATTCTGCTTCTAAAAGTGAATTTATAGAAGTGGACTTCATTGTGTAGCTTTGAGCGTGAGGGTAAAGTTGATATGTAGCGGTTAGAATGAAGCTGGAATTACATGACTTAGATGCTTTGTGCTTTTTTAATTAATTGTTTTGTTTGTTTTCATTTTCTTGTTTGCGTGTTTGGGTGTTTTGTCTGCATGTGTCTGTACACTGTGTGTACAAGGCGCATGGAGGCCAGAACAGGGCAGTGGACTTCCTGTGACTAAACTTACAGAGGGTTGTGAGCCACCAAGTGGGTGCTGGGAATTGAACCCTGGTCTTCTGAAAGAGCAGCCAGTACCCTTAACCACTACACCATCACCTCTCTAGCCCCAATTTGTGCTTTTCTGAAGCTTGTGCAGCATGAATTTCAAAAGCTGAGATAATGACCGACATTCCACATTTAATTTTAAATTATACAAGGGTCAATATGTATGTTCCAAAAAAAAAAAAAAAAAACCAACAAAAAAAAAAAACCCAAAAACAAAACTGCAAGGTATGTTTGTTAAAAAGTGCTGCTTCCAATGAACCCAAGAACAAGAAAATCTGCTGTAAAGACAGGGTTGCCCTCAACAATGCAGTTAGGTACCTATGCATATGCGTTCTCATTCCCCCCCTGGTGCTGGGGGTGGAACCTTGTGCATGCTAAGTGTGCGCTGTGCCCTCGAGATACACCTCAAGCCCTCATTTTAATGTTTTTCAGTGGGTTCTTGTTTATATTTATAGCCTAGCACCACACTGGGAACTTTAGAACTAAATTAACACCACCTTGAGAACTTTAGAAATAAATAAGGAACTTTTACTTCAAATCATTAGAAGTTCCTTTTTCTGGGTCATTTTGTGTTATTATTTTTTTCATGAACCCTGTTGTAAAGGCAGCCAATTTTAGTTCTATATGTTCCAAAACATTCCTATTTTGTTTAACGTGGATAACACATACAAAGTCATTTTTTTTCTTTTTTCTTTTTTTTTTTTTTTTTGGTTTTTCGAGACAGGGTTTCTCTGTGTAGCTTTGCGCCTTTCCTGGATCTCGCGCTGTAGACCAGGCTGGCCTTGAACTCACAAAGATCCGCCTGCCTCTGCCTCCTGAGTGCTGGGATTAAAGGTGTGCGCCACCACCGCCGCCTGGCCAAAGTCAGTATTTTTTACTTACCCAAGGCCAGTAGGTAATGGCAGACTTGTAGTTGGAGTGACATATGTAATTTGGGTGGCAGAAAAGACTTAAATGTCTTTCTCAGTAAGAGGGTGTTTCAAAGATGGGTTTCTGCAAACTTGGTATTTAATACATTTGTGCTCTAGACTGAGTTGAATTTAGAGTACTAATGAGCATTTCTGCATGGTGACTCATTTTTAGTTGTATTGCATCTAGGACGTTCTTCCAAATATGTAAAGTATAAATAGGTTCCTTGATGGGGAAGCTCATGTTGCAGTTGATTAGACAGACTCTTCATGTAAAATTCTCCATAATATGTGACGTTATGTGTATTTTGCTGAAAGAGTCAGTGAAATGGAAAGTTTTGAGGACTTTGAGCAAAGCTTAGTTAGTACCCCCTAATGTGACTACAAAGGCTTTGTGGAGGTTGTATTTGAAGGCCATCTTGAGGAAACTAAGGAGAGTGACCAGAGGGGAGGGTATTCTCTGTAAGAGGACTGTTGTGAGTGGAGGGTGGCATTAGGGATGGTGAATGTGTCGTGTAGAATGAAGAGCCTGAGAGGGACCTGTTAGGAGACGGGATCAGCCTGGAAGCTAGGAGCATGGTGTGTTAAGCTTTGGTTCCTGGGTGGTGGAGTCATCCTTCAGTAGTGAGGAGCCACTCAGCGTTTTTGAGTAATAGGAAATGAAAGAAGAGAGATTGAATTGTATGATGAAATGTGCCATCATTGGGAAGGAGACTGAGAATTCCAACAGAACATGACTAAGCTGAAGGGGAGCTGGGCTTCTGATGTGTCACTGGGGACAGAAAGGGAAGGGGTACATGAGAGTGGTAGCTCATTTGATATAATAATGTTTTTGCTGTACTGTGTTCGAGCGGTTTCATGCTCCTGTGATTCAGAAAAGCTCAGGGCTGTTTTGAAGGGAAGGTGGTTGTAGGCACGCTGAGTTTGAGGTATTGGAAGGCCTGTAGAGGGTGGGTCCGGTAGGAAGGTGAAGGTGAAGACCAGTCCTGGGTCAGAGGTAGACAGGAGCACTCTTTTCCATTAGGTCACCAATTAGACTCATGACAGTGGGTAAGAGAGATTTATGTTCAGGTTGATGCTGTATTCTGGAGGTGTAGGGGAGGGAAGGGGAGCCAATATGTCTTATAATACAGGACATTTTAGAAGAATGGACAGGGAAAGAGGACCACTGCAGTTAGATACATGAGAGTTGAGGGTGTCTGAGTGGAAGACGTGGAATTAGAGGAATTCATAAGCTTTACGATGGAGTCAGTGAAGAAGGAAAAGCAGGAAAGAGTAGGTTCCACACGAGTTCATTCACATTCCTCTTTCCCTTGGATGCTTTTCAACCCTTTCATCTAAATGGCACAGGAAGGAGTTAAAAGGACTTAAAACTCAAAATTGCCCAACTAGTTCTCTATTAAGAGATTGGTTAGAAGAACTGTAGGGTACGAGTAGGGTGGAACCATGAGGTACCTGGATTGGCACGGACCAGACTACTTAGGGAATGAACCTATTCCTGAAGATAATTGAAATGTGATTACAAATTAGATGAAGTTAAAAGTGAGCATCTATATTACTGAAAACTGTGCTTGTACTAAATGCTATTTTATATATGTATATATCTCAGTTTCTATGCAGATTTTGGACCTCTGAACTTGGCAATGGTGTACAGATACTGCTGTAAACTAAACAAGAAACTAAAAGTGAGTATTCTAGACCTGTTTATGTTTTGGAATTAAAATGTTTAAACCAGGAAACCTGCCCAGTGGGATTGTTTTGCACACACACGATTTAATCAGGTGATTTAGATCTTTAGAAATTTGTGAGAGTTCACCTAGGAGTTGAAATCGATCCTCCTGATTATACCACAAAGGGCATGTTAACCTCTTTTTTTCTTCAGGACAACCGCAACATGAGCTGAGTGAAGCCATTGCAATCATGATCTAAGGAAGGGGCACGGCCTTTTAGGTCGTTAATGAGTTTCTGTCAGATTCCCTCATAGGATAATTTTTCCACAGCCTTCAGATCTGCTTGCCGATGCTATTATGGGGTGATGAAGGGTCTCATCAGGCACATAACCAGGTTTTGTTTGGTCAAGATGGAAAATTTTGCATATTGTTGAACATCATCTCTGTAGAGTTAATAACCAAGTGAGATCCATGAATCAGCAGTGATAGAATTACTTGCTATGACAGAATGTGGGCAGGCATTCAGTATTAGTCTGCAGTGTTTGTTTTACACAGGATCCTTCTCGTTTTTTGTATGTATATATGGATTTTGTCATGTAGACTTTTTCCTTTTAAACTGAGTATATAAAAAAATTGACATTTACAGTATTAAGTTTACTACATGGAAACCAACCTTTATATTTTTCTTCCAATTTCTAAATGGACCTCTTGAATGTTTCAGTTTGAGAAACAGTATACCACGATGTATGCTCCTAAGATAATCACAGACTTATAATGCTTAGTGTTTTGTTCTTTATGTTGGATAAAGTATTTCTGTTCTACAGTACAGTGGCTTACACACACACCTGCTCAGCGATTGCCTTTGGGTTTTTGGTTGAACTTAGATATAAATGTAGTCTGGCAGACCATTTCCTGTAGAATATATTGTATGCTTTATACATTTCCAGATTTTTTCCATTGACATCAATGTGGTGTTGTACAATATGGTCCTACAATGACATTTCAGTTAATAATTACATAACAAAAAACTTATCACACCCAACTCACTTAGGAATTAAATCATGCAATATTATCTGACTTAAAAATGTATTGTATATTCATTTAAGTAACCAAGAAGCTACTGTTTGTAGTTTAGAAAAGTAGATATTTTTATGATCATAGGGAGGTAAATAATAACCTTTAAAATGAACTTTCAATGACTGGAAGGGTCGTTAGTCAATGCCTGAACCTCATGTTTTCCTCGGGAGGATCTAGGGGTTTCCTAGTTTGCTTTCTCTCTCTCTCTCTTCTCTCCTTCCTGTGCCATTTAGATGAAAGGGTTGAAAAGCAACCAAGGTAAGGAGAAACATGAATGAACTCGTGTGGAACCCACTCTTTCCTGCTTTTACTTCTTCCCTGACTCCATCATAAAGCTCATGAATTCTACTCTAATTCCATGTCTGTCTTTCTTTCTTTCTTTCTTTCTTTCTTTCTTTCTTTCTTTCTTTCTTTCTTTCTTTCTTTCTCTCTCTCTCTCTCTCTCTCTCTCTCTCTCTCTCTCTCTCTCTCTCTCTCTCTCTCTCTCTCTCCATGCATATGTGTGTGGGGAAGGGGCTAGAGAAAGACATTGAGTGTCTGGCTCTATCGCTGTCCACCTCATTCCCTTGAGACAGAGTCTCTCACTGAACCTGGAGCTTACTGGTTGGCTAGGCTGGGTAGGCCAAGTTTCTGGGATCCACCTGTCTGTCCTCTAGGTCAGGGGTTGCCAGTCTGAGCAGCCTCCCCATCCCCTACTTTTACATGGGTACCTTGGATCCAAACTCAGGTCCTAACACTAATATAGGAAATGATCTTTCCCACTACGCTATCTCCCAAGCCCCTATTTCCTAATTATGCTATCATGTAGCTGGCATGAACCATGCACAAGTGACCATGGGACCTAAGTACTGTCTGGAGGTACCAAAGAGAAATACATCATTATTAGGAAGATGAAGTCAAGCATCTAACTCAAGAGTATACTTATAGTGATTGTAGAAGAGTAAATGGATTGAATTGTATTTCTACCATATTCTATACCTAACAGCAAGTGTGTATAGAGACTTGTTTAAATTTTCTTTCATTTCCAAAACTTCCTTACATCATTATGAAAGTTTAATAAAGTTCAGACAGTCCCCTTTGTTCATTCCAATGATCAGGAATCAGCTAGATGCCTGGAATAACATTTTTTTTAGCTTTAATTAATGGCTAATCTGTAGCTTTCTGAAGGATTGACTTTTCAAAACTCAAATGTTAATTAAGTGAACCATACCAAATAGAATCTCTCTATCAGGAGAAAAAGATTTACGTTAACAATCCAAAGCCAGAATTGTAGAATCTGTTTCTTATTTATAATGTAAGAATTCTAGCCAGGCATGGTGGTGCATGTCTTTAATCCCAGCACTCAGGAGGCAGAGGCAGGTGGATATCTGTGAGTTTGAGGGCTGGTCTCCACAGTCAGTTCCAGGGCAGCTAGAGCTACATAATAGCTTTAAAAAAAATCATGTCTTAAAAAAAAAAAAAGAATTCCAGAGCTTCATGGGACTAGTAGTTAGGATGGTCTCAGGAGCTTTATGTGAGAGAGCTTTGCAAATTTCAAAATTAAGCTGCTGTGCCAAATCACATTCCTAATGTCACATCTGAAGGAAAGCTAACAGTTCTTCTGGGAAGTTTTGAATCCCTGCTTCACCCTTAGTGCTGTCGTTCCCCTACGGGGAAGCTGGTCAGCACGCTTTTAGGAATCTAAGTGGCAGCTGTTGAGGGAGAGATGGGAACCTAAGAGACATGTGTGACCTGTGTCACAGGTGAAGTCGAGCGGGTGTCATTGTTCACATGCTTATCTTTGCCTGGGGTGGGGGTAATCTGGGCCTTGGGTTTAGAATCCTTCCTTGCTCACTCTCCCAGGTCTCTGGGCCTTCTTTCCTGTCCAGTGGCTGTGCCTGCCACCCTGGCTGTGTTATCATTTCCAGGAGCTTAGACTCCATGCTCTCCTATTTGGAATATACTCTTCCTGTTACACACGCCTCACAGTAACATTCTCTCTCACTCTTTACACTGGCCATCTCCCCATCCTCCCAGAGCATCCGTACCTGGCTGATGCGTCTCCTTCGCTATCCATGCTTCCTCATCTTGATCGGGGTCAGGATACCTTGCTACCCATACCTTTCAAAAGCCGTAGCTTGCCACCTCTGCCCTTGACAGCTTCTTGTGGATGACTTCCTGTACTGATTTACTGGGAATGGAAGTATCCTTGTCACCCTGAGCCTTGCACTTTACTCTACTCATGCATTCGATTCCTCACCATGGCCTGTCTGACTGAATGCCACATCCCTCTGGCTTAAATCCTTGGTGTGTGTGTGTGTGTGTGTGTGTGTGTGTGTGTGTGAGAGAGAGAGAGAGAGAGAGAGAGAGAGAGAGAGAGAGAGAGAGAGAGAGATGTTTGCAATAACGTGTGTGTGGAGGTCAGAGGACACCTTACAGGAGTCAGTTATGTACATTCTGGGGATCGAACTCAGGTTGTCAGGCTTGGTGGCAAGTACCTTTACCTGCTGAGCCATCTTACTGTTCTCCTTTATAGCATTATTTTAATTAGTAACTTCCTGTTAGAATTCTTCTCTTATGTGATTTCTTAATTTCTTTATTTTTTTAACATTCAAAATTTTATTAATTTTTTAAAAACACTGTTATTTAGGCACATGTTATTTAATAGTCTGGAGATTTTTTATTCCTTCAAGTTATGATTTTATTTTTATTTATTTTTACATTCCTAATTTCATGGCAAAAAATAGATAATTTTTGCCATGAATTCTATTCCAGTTCCCAAGTTTCTCTTTTTCTTTTTGGTTTTTCGAGACAGGGTTTCTCTGTGTTGCCCTGGTTGTGGAACTGGCTCTGTAGACCAGGCTGACCTTGAACTCACAGAGATCCTCCTGCCTCCCTGAGTGCTGGGATTTAAGGTGTGTGCTGCCACACCCAGCTTGTTTCTCCTTTCTTAAATGCCATAGATGTTTTTTCAACTCAGTGCTTTGAGATAATGATTTCTTCCAAATTTACTAATTTTTTTTTTTAAAACTGTGTCCATGCACATTTGATCGCCAGTAACTTCAGTTATAATTATGTTGGTCAGAATGGGAAATTATCCATGAACTATTTCTTTAAAGTGTCCCAAACAAAAGGCATTATCCCCACCATCAACAAAAGCATTGCTTGTTGTATGCTGTTTAACAAATTGTTACTAACCTATGGTTATGCAACCATGGGTCCAAGGTTGCTGTTTCTGATCAATTCCTACCATGAAGAGGTAGCAGTCAAAGAGGAGAGACTTACTGGCGTGGGAACAGTTGAAAGACTGTGTACTGTTCGCTGGAAAGTGTCATCAGTGATTGATAGGAGGGCAGGAATTGTCAACCTGGTATTGCAAGGGATCTGTAAACCACGAAATTACATGTACACTTTGGTGTGTACTTATATTTTTCTTCTGGGAAGACTTACAGCTCCTTATTAATTCTCAGAGGGATCCTTTGTTTAGACAATGCCAAGAACACTGAACTACAATGTAAATGCTCCAAGGCTGTATTAGAAGGAGACAAAATTGGCAGTAATTAAAAACTAAACACTACTTTCTCCTAATTTAATCAGTTAAGAAAAATCAAAGCTAATTGAGAAGCCTGAAAATTTAATAGAAGCAACACAATGGCACAAGCCTTTCTTAACATAGTTGGTATGTTATTAATCATTGATTTTATTTTTCTTCAGAGAAACAGAAACTCTCAGCTTGGGTTAAAAAACTCGGAAGAGAGGAGACGTTTTCTAGGGCAGCAACTTAAAAAAAAAAAAAAAACACAGCTGCCGCTATGAATCAACAAAACAATTACAGTAATCTTGGACCATGTAGAAAGGACTCAAAGAATATTCTGAGACCTGTACAAAGCTCCCGCATTGCCTCTCCAGGATAAAAGGGCAGGAAGAGCAGGCATCCTGGAAGAAAGGATTGTGTTGAAGCACGAGGGGCCTGGCAGAGGGTGGGTTCTGGGAATGCCCTTGTTGCTGAATGAATCAGGGCAGTAATTCTATCCTGGAACCCAGGCAGCTGCGACGCTCTCAGGTGCTTGTACACAAGAACTCTTTTGATGTCATGATAGACGGACACTCTCTTTCTATAACCACAAAACCCTGTTGAGATCTCCTCATGCAGTTCTCTTGTGTTTCAGGTTGATGGGCTTGGGGGAGAAGAAAAGAGAGCTGCGTTCTGGAGACAGTTCATGTAGTTTTAAGAGGTAGTGGGATGGTAACTCATGGGAACACGCACATTTGGAGCTCGTAAAGCAAGGCATGGATGTTTTGTATGCATTCAGAAACCCTCAGGCTGGAAGACCCTAAGAGAATTCTCAAGTGCCTTCAACTGTATGATCCAAATGATCAAACACACATGTGCATGCACATATACCCCCATACCCTTTGGGGACAGGGTCTCATGTAACCTAGGCTGGCCTGGAGCCTACTGTACAGCTGAGGATGAGGATGGACTTGAACTCCTTATCCTCCTGCCCCTGCCTACTGAGAAATAATTTTATGAGTGATTTCTTTTTTTGACCAAATGTGCCATCTTTTAATGCAATCTACTGGGTTTGAAACAAAAATAGACCATAAAGAAACACTTGTTTTCTTTTAAAATAAAAAATTCAACCTGTTTTTATCATAGTTCCAAGCAAAACATGGACCATATTTTATCTTGTGCAGCCAAAGAAAATGTTCAAGAATGTCCCTTTCCTGAGAAAGCTGGAGGTAAACACATAGAGTCCTGGCGGCTCCCTGGAAGACCTGTTCACTTTATTGCTTTGGTAGTGACCCCCGATGGCTGTCGAGATGCTGATCGCCATGGGCATTGCTGGGCTAACCTAGTCATCAGTAAGAGAATGATGCCTTGGCCATAGCCCTGTGCTTTGCTCTCCTTAATCTGCCCACCATCACTGGCAACATGTGCCTGCTTAGAGATGTGCATGGGCTGTATTTCTTATTAAGGAGTATATTAATCTGGCTGTATCTTCCTTTCCCTGGATTGATTCACATAGCTTAATTAGACATACTATCCTAACCAAATGACTCAACTGTTTTCTGTCTAGCATTGTGAGCAACTTTATCGAAAGGCCGCTTAAGAATCAGCGTTCTTTATGTGGCCCATTTGCTCTGTTTCTGTTAGTTTTGCACCTGCCTGCATCACAGTCTGTGGTTGGATGCTTCAGTGGTTTGTGGTATCCTGACCTAAACTGAACAAGTGCATGATTGGTGTATGTCATTGTCACCTAAGGCTAGGCTGTGCTATTCTCTTGTTAGCATGGCTTCCTTTCCTTCTACCTCTGCGTGTCCGGGGCTTGTTTGTCTTGTAGAGTTAAGTTACGCCTACACCTGAATGCAGCCCTTCACATAGCTTTTCATTCAAAGACAGAAGACGTGTATGTGGCATCATCCCCTTGACCTTTGTTATCAGTCTGTCACGGTGTCACTTGGCCTGCTTGACAAATGCCATTAAATATATGTGCTGATACACCATGTACTTATCATGATTTATGTGAATCTCATAAAACTTTGATACTCAGGTAAGCAAAGCAGGTCTGGGAATCTCTCTAGGTTTGGCAATGTAAATCGACAGATGCTCTTCTGTTGAGTATTTCGGAATCTCTCTAGGTTTGGCAGTGTAAATCGACAGATGCTCTTCTGTCGACTATTTCTTTAGCTTGTTAAACGAAACAGTTATTGTAGAGCGTGTGTCCTGCGAATGCCTTCCTGAGTAGTTGTCCCCTTGTTTACAAGGAGCCTTAGCCGATGGTTTGCATCAGATATTCATTAACTTGAGATCACACGTGTTGCTGGAGACAGGGTTCCCCTCATAAAGTCTTCCTGGAGCAGCTGCTCAGGTCATGCTGCGAGGAGTGGTGGAACTTCCTTAGCCTGGCAAGCAGGCACAGCACAGGGGTTGGCATTCTGTCTACAGACATGCCCCGGGGTGGATAAGCTCTCTTAAGAAAAAATATTAAATTTGAGCAAGGTGCAGTGGCATGCATCCCAGCACTCGGGAGGCAGAGGCAGTGCAGATCTCTGTGAGTTCAAGGCCAGCCTGGTCTACAGAGCCCGTTCCATGGATACATAGTGAATCTATTTAAGAAAAAAGAAAGCAAGAAAGAACGAAAGAAAGAAAGAAGAAAGAAAGAAAGAAAGAAGGAAGGAAGGAAGGAAGGAAAGAAAGAAAGAAAGAAGGAAAGAAGAAAGAAAGAAAAAGAAAGAAAGGAGGAAAGAAAGAAACTTAAATCTGTGGTCAGCAACATATGAAAATGTACACAGAATTTTGGATTTGGGCCTCCCTTTGTACGTTGAAGGATCTGACAATGCTGGGTCCAGTTCTTGCATGGCAGCAGCAGGGTTGAGCTCCATGTGCTTTGGTAGGAACTGCTTTTGTTGTTAGTGACCTGGCCCACTTTGAGTTCTAGGGCCCTGTGGGTATCTGAATTTTAAGCCTCTGGAATAACTCTGCTGGAAGTGGCTTAGTTATGAGACCCCTGAGGGACCTCGGTTGTGAGGTGTCGTCGCCTGTAATGGATAGTATTCGTTCATTGTGGCAAAGGTTTCTTAGGAGTCTGTGGAAATGCTTTTCTGTAATGTGCTTTTAAAAGGTAAGATAGCAGGATTTGGAATTCCTTCACTGGGGACTTTCATGTTTTTCAGGAGGCAAATTGATTCACTGCATGGTTTTGGAATCACAGCATTTTCAAGGGGAGTGGGATGGGGAGGGGGGCATCATATTTGTGTGTAATATTCTTCCACAGTTTACCAATAGATGTAGACTAGTGGATTTCCCAGGCTTTGTTCCACTGAGTCAGGAACTCTGGGTTGGGCCCAGCAGCCAATGCCTTCCAAGTTCTCCAGGGCCATTCTGTACCAGTCCCCTGCAAGCATGAAATGGAATACAATAATATAATAATAAAATATAATGGAGTTTAGGTTTAAGTTTATTTATTTTTTTTATTTCTGAATAATTCTCATAACACTGACCTTTTCAGCCCAAGACTTATTTAATAAATTCTGAGCCACAAAACTTGTTATGGCCTCATAATTGAGGTTTACACCAATTATCAGCCTCAGCAAGAGAGTTCTGGGTTCCTCCTGCCTCCCACACGTGGTTGTGTCAGTGCTGCAGGCCTTTCCTGGTTCCTGGCTTATGTTCTGATAAAGTGTGCCACGCCTTATTATATTTCAGCCTTTCTTGGGACCTCTGCTTTGAGTGCTGCTGAACCGGACCCCTCTGGCATCACTCCTGTTGCCGTGGGAAATGATGGGATGTAGCAAATGGCTTATAGATATTAGCTGCTCTTGCTGCTGCTGCTGCTAGGGCCGGTTGTCTGCTTTGATTGAGAAGGTTCAGAAGGCTATACGTGTCAGTTTCAAGATGAAAATCTAAAACATACAGATGGGAGTGTGCTTTGTCAGTGAGATGGCCAGAGGCCTTTTACCTTAGTATTCCTTCGGAGACGTCTTCCTTTTGGTGTCTAAGACTGACTTGGTTTGACCAGTGTTCACATCTGCTTTGCCCCTGGACAGTGGTTTTGTGATCTCCGAGCATCTCAGATGAAGGAATAAAAGAATCAGTAAGAATTGGGCTAGCTTCCTGGAAGCCAGATGTACGCTCGTGACTTTGCAGATGTTCTCTTTGGCGAGCCAGGTCTACCTGGGAGACTGCAGAGGAGATGGACCAGAGTGAAGAGGAGGCCGATGTCCTGCCAGAGGCACGAGAGACTCTCCCCTGGACTCGCGGCAGAATCTCAGAAAATGTTGGTGGTTCATTTGGAAAGTAGACTCCTGTGGTGCCTAAATTCGGTTTCTCCCCAAAGGACGAGGTTTTTCTCTCTTGTTATTTACTTTTCCTGTTGCTGTGACAGAATCCTGAACGGAAGCCACTTAAGGAAGGAAGGTTCGTTCCGCCCCCGCCGCCTGCGGGCGCGGTCCATCATGGCGGGGGAGGCCAAGGTGGCAAGAGTGTGAAGGGTTGTTCAGAAAGCAGAGAGATGAACGCTGTCGCCCAGCTTCCTTTCCTCTTGTGAATGCGCTCTGGGCCCCCAGCCCGTGACTGGTGCCGCTCGCTCACACGCAGGGTGAAGCTTCCTGGCAGCTGTGTCTGGGGGTTTGTCTCCCAGAGCATCCTTGACCCTGTCACTATGAACCAGCGGATTCATGAAAGGTGCTGAGAGGG
>CABHPP010140798.1:21070-46824 GCA_902168425.1 Peromyscus attwateri | reverse complement strand
CACTCCCACCAACAGTGGAGGAGTGTTCCCCTTACTCCACATCCTCTCCAACATAGGCTATAATTAGTGTTTTTTTTACTTAGCCATTCTAACAGGTGTAAGATGGTGTCTCAGAGTCATTTTGATTTGCATTTCCCTGATAACTAAGGATGTTGAACGTTTCTTTAAGTGTTTCTCAGATATCTGAGATTCTTCTGTTGAGAATTCTCTTTAAATCTGTAACCCATTTTTAACTGGATTATTTATATCTTGATGTCTATTTTCTTGAGTTCTTTATATGTTTTGGAGATCATCCCTCTGTCAGATCTGGGTTGGTAAAGATCTTTTTTCATTCTGTAGGCTGATGTTTTGTCTTATCGACAGTGTCCTTTGCCTTACAGAAGTTTTTCAGTTTCAGGAGGCCCCATTCATTAATTGTCAATATCAGTATCTGTGCTACTGGTGTTCTATTCAGGAAGTTGTCTCTTGTGCCAATGTATTCCAGGATACTTGCTACATTCTCTTCTATCAGGTTCAGTGTAACTGGATTTATGTTGAGGTCTTTGATCCACATGGACTTGAGTTTTGTGCAGGGCCATAGATATGGACTTATTTGCATTCTTCTACATGCAAACACCCAGTTATGCCAGCACCATTTGTTGAAGATGCTTTCTTACTTCAATTGTATAATTTTGGCTTCTTTGTCAAAAATCAGGTGTTCATAAGTGTGTGGATTTACGTCAGGGTCTTCAATTCAATTCCATTGATCCACCTGTCTGTTTTTATGCCAAACCATGCTGTGTTTGTTGCTATAAGTCAGAGATGGTGATGCCTCTAGAAATTCCTTGCACAGGATTGTTTTAGCTATCCTGGGTTTTGTTTGGTTTTTTTTTTCATATGAAGTTGAATATTGTTCTTTCGAAGTAAGGTCTGTGAAGAATTGGGTTGGAATTTTGATGGGAATTGTATTCAATCTGTAGATTACTTTTGGTAAGATTGCCATTTTTACTATATTAATCCTACCAATCTATGAACATGGGAGATCATTCCATTTTCTGATATTTTCTTCAATTTCTTTCTTCAAAGACTTCAAGTTTTTGTCATACAGGTCTTTCACTTGTTTGGTTAGAGTTATCCCAAGATATTTTATATTATTTGTGGCTATTGTAAAGGGTGTCAGACCATTTATCATTTGTATATAGGAGGGATACTGACTTTTTGTGTTAATCTTGTATACAGACACATTATTGAAGGTGTTTATCTGCTATAGAAGTTCCCTGGTAGAATTTTTGTGGTCACTTATGAATACTATCATATCTTCTGCAAATATCAAATTTTTGACTTCTTCCTTGCCAATTTGTAGCCACTTTATCTCCTTTCATTGCCTTATTGCTCTTGCTAGAACTTTGAGTACTATATTGAATAGATATGGAGAGAGTAGACAGCCTTGTCTTGTTCCTGATTTTAGTGGAGTTGCTTTGAGTTTCTCACTATTTAATTTGATGTTGGCTGTCAGCTTGCTGTATATTGCTTTTATTATGTTTAAGTATGTTCCTGATCTCTCCAGAATATCTTTCCTTTATCATGAAAGTGTGTTGGATTTTTGTCAAAGGCTTTTTCAGCATCTAATGAGATGATAATGTGGGTTATTTTTCTTTCATTTTGTTTGTATGGTGGATTACATTGACAGATTTTCATATGTTGAACCATCCCTGCATCTCTGGGATAAAGCTGACTTGATCATGGTGAGTGACTTTTTTTATGTGTTCTTGGATTCAGTTTGCCAGTATTTTATTCAGTATTTTTGCATCAATGTTCATGAGGGAGATTGGTCTGTAACTCTCTTTGTTGCATCTTTGTGTGGTTTTGAATCAGGGTAACTATGGCCTCATAAAAATAATTTGGTAACATTTTCCTTCTGTTTCTATTGTTTGGAACAATTTGAGGAGTATTGGTATTAGCTCTTCTTTGAAATTATGAGAGAATTCTGTGCTGAAACCATCTGGCCCTGGGCTTTTTTTTCCCCATTAAGAGACTTTTAATTACTGTTTCTATTTCCTTAAGGGTTATAGGTATATTTAAACTGTTTATCTGGCCTTGATTTAATTTTGATATGTGGTACCTATCAAGAAAATTGTCCATTTCTTTTAGAATTTCCAATTTTATGGAGTTCGGGTTTTTGAAGTATGACCTAATGATTCTCTGCTTTTCCTCAGTGTCTGTTGTTATTTACCCCTTTTCATTTCTGATTTTGTTGGTTTGGATATTCTCTCTCTGTCTTTTGGTTAGATTGGATAAGGGTTTGTTTATTTTATTAATTTTTTTCAAAGAACCAACTCTTTGTTTCATTGATTCTTGTATTGTTCTCTTTGTTTCTAATGTGTTGATTTCAGCCTGGAGTTTGATTATTTCCTGCCATCTACTCCTCCTGGGTGAATTTGCTTCTTTTTGTTCTAGAGCTTTCAGGTATGCTGTTAAGTCACTAAGTGTGCGATTTCTCCAAATTCTTTATGTAGGTAATTAGTGCTATGAACTTTCCTCCTAGTACTGCTTTCATGGTGTCCCATAAGTTTGGGTATGCTGTGGATTGACTCTCATTGAATTCTAGGAAGTCTTTAATTTCTTTTTACTTCTTCCTTGACCCAGGAAGGGTTGATTCATTTGAGAGTTGTTCAGTTTTCATGAGTTTGTAGGCTTTCTGCAGTTTATGTTGTTGTTGAACTCTAACTTTAACCCATGGTGATCCGATAAGCTACAAGGGGTTAGTCTAATATTTTTTGTGTCTGTTGAGATTTGCTTTATGACAGAGAATATGGTCAGTTTTAGAGAGGGTTCCATGAGGTGCTGAGAAGAAGGTATATTCTTTTGTGTTTGGATGAAATGTTTTGTAGATGTCCGTTAAGTCCATTTCAGTCATAGCATCTACTTGTTCCCTCATTTCTCTGTTAAGTTTCTGTCTGGCAGACCTGCCCATTGGTGAGAGTGGGTGTTGAAGTCTTCTACTATTAATGTGTGGGGTTTGATGTGTGGTTTAAGCTTCAGTAATGCCTATTTTGTTAGATATTAGGAGAGCTATACCAGCTTGCTTCTTAGGTCCATTTGATTGGAAAATATTTTCCCAACTCTTTACTCTGAGGTAATGCCTGTCTTTGAAGTTAACATGTGTTTCTTGTATGCAGCAGAGGATGGATCCTGTTTTAGTATCCATTCTGTTAGCCTGTGTCTTTTTATTGGTGAATCAATATTGAGATGTTAATGACCACTGATAGTTAATTCCTGATATTTTTTTGTTTTTGGTGATGGTAGTGGTAGTGTGTGTGTTTCTCTTCTTTGGGTTTTTGCTGATGTGAGATTATCTATTGCCTGTGTTTTCATGGATGTAGCTAGCTTTCTTGGGTTGGCGTTTTCCTTCTATACTTTCTGTAGGGCTGGATTTGTGGATGGGTATTGTTTAAATCTGGTTTTGTCATAAAATATTTTGTTTTCTCTGTCTACGGTGATTGAAAGTTTTGCTGTGTACAGTAGTCTGGGATGGCATCCATGGTCCCTTAGTGTCTGCAAAATGTCTCTCCAGGATCTTCTGGTTTTTAGAGTTTCCACTGAGAAGTTGGGTATAATTCTGATGGGTCTGCTTTTACATGTTCCTTGTCCTTTTTCCTTTGCAGTTCTTAATATTCTTTCTTTATTCTGTATGTTTAGTGTTTGGTTATTATGTGGCGAGGGGATTTTTTTTTTTTTTGGTCAAGCCTATTTGGTATTCTTTAAGTTTTTTGTACCTTTATAGGCATGCCCTTCTTTAGGTTGGGAAGGTTCTTCTATGATTTTGTTGAATATATTTTCTGTGCCTTTGAGCTAGGATTCTTCTCCTTCTTCTATCCCTATTATTCTTAGGTTTGGTCTTCTCATGGTGCCCCAGATTTCCTGGATGTTTTGTGTTAGTAATCTATTGGATTTAACATTTTCTTTGACTGATGAATCTATTTCCTCTATTGTATCTTCAATGCCTGAGATTCTCTCTTCCATCTCTTGTATTCTGTCAGTGATGCTTACATCTGTAGTTCCTGTTTGCTTCCTCAGATTTTCTATTTCCAGAATTACCTCAGTTTGTGTTTTCTTTATTGTTTCTATTTCAATTTTCAAGTCTTAAACCATTTCCATCACCTGTTTGATTGTTACCCCCCACCACCACCACCACACACACACACTTGGCTTACTTTAAGGGATTTATTGATTTCTTCCAAATTTTTGTTTGTCTTGTCCTTGATTTCTTTAAGGGAATTTTTTATTCCCTCTTTAAGGGCCTCTATCATCTTCACAAAGTTATTTTTAAGGTCATTTCCTTGTGTTTCAGCTGCACTGAAATGTTCAGGTCTTGCTGTTGTAGGATCACTGGGTTGTGGTGGTGCCATATTGCCCTTTCTGTTGTTGAATGTGTTCTTACACTGGCATTTACTCATCTGTTCTTCCATCTGGGGTGGGTTGTGCCTGTGCCTGTGTAGTCTGCTGGGGTGACAGGGGAGGGCTGGCCACAGAATGGATGTTTAGGTATGTGGCGTTGGGTGGCAGAGTGGGTCTTGGGGGAATAGAATCCAGTGGGTGACAGGCGTGGTGATGCAGCCTGGAGGCAGGTTTCTCACCTGCTTGCAGGCTGGTGGGGACTGCACCAGAGCTGTGGAGCTCCACCAGAGTTGGGGGCAGGGCCTAGCTGCCTTGATGGTGCCTGGATGGAAGGGGGAGGGGCACAGGATGTGCCCTGTGGTTTAGGGTCTGGACTTTGGGGTAGTCCATCTGGGAGGCCAGTTACTCACCTATTTTTTCAAACTGGTGTGGTCTGCCGTTATGCCTATGTAGTCTGCTGGGGTTGTGGGGAAGGCTGGCCACAGGTGCATGGGGTTGGATGGTGGAGTGTGTCTTCGAGGGACAAAGCCCAGTGGGGGGTGGGGGTGGGGCAGCCTGGAGGCACGTTTCTCATCTGCTTGCTGGCTGGTGGGGATTGTTATCACCATATTCTTATGGGGGGTGGTACCTAGGTGGCTGCTAGACAGCCCACAAATTTGCCTAAATTGAGTCAGGTAATACAGGAAAAGAATGAACCACCAGGTGCTTTTCTTGAATGCCTGATGGACGTATATCGTACCTACACTCCATTGAATCCTGAGGTACCAGAAAATCAGATGGCAGTTAATCTGGCCTTCATTAACCAAGCTGTTCCAGATATTAAGAGAAAACTCCAATGGCTCAATGGATTCGAAGGTAAATATTTGTCTAAATTGATGGCTATAGCCACCAAAATTTATAACAACAGAGAGACACCTGAAGACAGACAAACTCAAGGGTTGGCCAAAGTTGTATTGGTGGCTGACAGGAGCTAGGGGTCTACTGGACTTACAGACCACCAGCTATCCCAAATAGCCAATAGGCAAGGAGGTGATGAGAGCCCTGGGCACTCCATCTCAAAAAAAAAAAAAAATCAATGTGCATACTGCAAGGAAATGGGCCATTGGAAAAGGACATGTCCCTGGAAAAAGAAAGGACAAAAAGGACCTAAAGATGGCCAAAAGGTCCTCAAACTGGCAGGCCTAGGTGACCGAAGGGACGGGGCTTGAAGCCTCTCCTCGAGCCTTGAGTGACTCTACATGGGGAGGGGCAACCTGTTGACTTCCTAGTGGACACCAGAGCTCACCATTCCACGTGAAAAACCCCACTGTGGCCTCTATCAGACAAACGTGGGTCCAAGGAGCTACAAGGAAAGCCTTGCACCCATGGACCACTAAATTAACTGTGGACTTGGGAAGGAAAAAGGTTACACACTCCTTCATGGTTATCCCTGAATGCCCCTACCCCATCTCAGGAAGTGCATCCTGGGGTCAGGATTTTCAGCTCCTGTGAGTACACCCCTGGAGTCATGATTTACAGTCTCTGATTGCAGGTGTCAGTTCAAGATGTTTACAGTCTGGGTCTGTTTTAACTGCTTTCCCTATCTGGGAGAATATAGGGAAAAGGGTCCCCCCAATACCTTTAGAATATGTGTATGGGCTAAAGGTATATAATTTTTCATACTCCTGGGCTCTTCAGAGCCACTGGCTCCTCCATAACAGGGACTAGTAACTAACCATAGCCAACACCCAAAGGATGTCTGAGTGTCTTCTACACAAATGGATGCCGTCTTGTTTCCCTCTGAAACCACACTGCCTGGGTTCAAATCTCGGAGCCATCTCTTAGCACCTCTACAGGTGATTTTCTTCTCTGCCCTCTTCTTTCTAATCTGAAAGATGAAGCCACTAGAGGCATCACTGTATCATTTACATCATTATTATAAAGACTGAGAAAACTCAAGTAAGCAGCACAGGCCAAGGGTTGTGAGTGATAAAGGAAATAACAATAAAATGTCAGTCAGTGCTCATATGTTCTAAAATACAGCTGGCTCATAAAATACAAGCCTCTGAGGGGCTGAGGGGACAGTTCAGTGGGCAAAACGTTATCTGTGTAAGGGCTAAGGTACAAATTCGGGTACCCAGAACCCGAGTAAAAAGCCAGGTAAGATGTGCACATTTGTAGCTCCAGGGTTGCAGGGCAGGGATGAGAGGATCCCTGTGGCTTGTAGGGTAGCCAGCCCAGCTGAGAAGGTGAACTCCAGACTCAGTGAGAGACCCTGCCTCAAAACATACCATAGAGAAGTGATTAAAAAGACATCTGATGTTGACTTCTGGTGCTCTCTCTCTCTCTCTCTCTCTCTCTCTCTCTCTCTCTCTCTCTCTCTCTCTCTCTCACACACACACACACACACACACATGCACACATGCACTCCTACATATGAGCACACACATGAACACCCACCATACACTATATATATATATATATATATATATATATAGAGAGAGAGAGAGAGAGAGAGAGAGAAACATATGTATACATACACATACACATACAACACATTCAATACAAATACACATATACATATACATATATCTGCAGGGAACCATGGAGTTGTCCTGGCCTAGATGCCTTGAGACACAGGTTTTTCACGTTACAGCTCATGGCTCCTGGGCACAACGTGCCTTCCAGTTCCTGAGAGACCAATGCATTCCCTCAGGCAGTGAAGCGTTCAGGTAGCTTTGTGCTCCTCTGAATGTTTCCTTAGTAGTCAAGGAAGCATGAAGGCTTGACAGGACAATTGGTCTTAGACATTAATCTTGTGTACCCTGTATGGCTTGCAAATTTCACTGTATCCTGGCAACTACAACGGTATTGATCCTGGCAATTGCCATTATATTCTGTTTCTGATAAAGGTATAAAAGGTCTGATTGCCTCAATAAAATTGTCACAGCCTCGGTTGTGTTGTGGCCCCTCCAACCTGCTTGATTTAATTCCTCGAGGCCATATCAGGTGACCTTGGCCCGGTAAGTAAGTTCGGGCACTTACATAAATCCACACTAACAATTTCTTTTCATTCCCAATGCTGCTGAATGTGTTATAATCCTAAACATGATCCCAGAATCGGGGCTTGCTCTGTATTACTCCAGTATATAACTCAGTAGCTTTAAAAAAGCACACATTTACTTTCTGACAGATTTTGTGGGTTGGAATCCTGGGCAGCAGCTTAGCTGTGTCCTCTCTTCAGCGTCTTGACCACAGTTAGGATGTCCGCTGGGGCTGTGGGAAAGGATCTATGCCTGGCTTGCTCTGGAGCCACTGGCAGGATTCGGACCCCACAGCTGTTGTACTGGAAATTGCAACTCCTTGCTTGGTAGGCATGGCTGGTGGTGGCTGATGGTGGCTGACGGTGGCTGATGGTGGCTGGTGGTGGCTGACGGTGGCTGATGGTGGCTGGTGGTGGCTGGTGGTGGCTGGTGTTGGCTGATGGTGGCTGATGGTGGCTGGTGGTGGCTGGTGGTGGCTGGTGGTGGCTGGTGGTAGTTGTTGGGGCCCTCAACTTCTTGTCACAAGGACCTCTCTGGTTCATGTCCTCAAGCACATTCAGAAAAAGGGAAACGAGGCAAAACAGAGTGGGAGGTCTTTGCAACCATCATTTTTGAGAGGTTCCATTGGTTAAAAACAAGCCATTCACCAAGTCCCACTCATGCCCAAAGGGAGGGAATTCCAAAGGGTGTGAACCAGGAGTCAGGAACCATGAGTCAGAAGCTGCTCACACATACTCATTGCCTTCACAGATGCTCTTCTTCTGCTGAAAGTGGCAAAGCAGAGGCTGATTATTTGGGGTGCTGCCCCTGGCTCTGGCCCCAGAACAAGCCCCCTTGAAACTCTCCTGGGCCCTTGGTGCCCACTCCATCTGCCTTGCCCAGGAGATGTCTGAACTGTTTTCCATTCCACTCTCCAGAGACCCTGGATCCTTGAACTCCACAAATCTTAATTCAATTAAGCTGATGGAGTTAGATTTCTCTGCACTCCTGGAAGGCTTCCAGATAAATAATCATGTGAGTCCATTCCCAGATCCCAGACTGATAGGGACAAAGAGTGGCCTCCTGCCCGGCTTCCCATCAGCCATGCTCCATACCCCAACAGGCCTTCACGAGAGGCAAAAATCTCTAAAAAGGAAAGGTCTATGGCGTCCACTTCCCTCCCTCCCACTTCCTCACCCTGATGGATCTGAGACTGAAGGAGAGCCCAGCACGGGCGCCCAGGCAGGCTGGCATCAAACCCTCAGCAAGATGAAAGGCCCTTTGGAGGTGCATAATTCAGAAAGCAAGCCCTGCGTACAGCATGTGATTAGAACAAATGTGTGTCCCGGAGGCAAGCGCAGCTCTGCTGCAGAGCTGGCTCCCACGTGCTCCCTCTGAGAGCCTCTCATCTCTTGTCCGACCACTCATGCTCTGAGAGTGACAGCTCCAGAGAAGCCCACCCAGTGGGCCCCAGTTCTCAAACACCATGCTCTCTCCCATACAGAGAGAGCCATACAGGAGTTCAGAAAGTCAGAGGGGTGTGGTGGAAAACTGAGGTAGCAGAACACAGCAGGGGGCCTGACGGTGTCCCCAGTCCGGGACATGGCCCCAAAGGAGGCCCTTTTCCTATTGAGCCTAAATGTTCTCATTCACTCAGAGAAAAAGGTTAAATTACAGGACCCCAAAAGAAGTCTATAGCTCTTCACTCCTGTGGTTATTAGATGTCCCTAGGCTCAGCAGAGACATCTGGGGTAACTAGATGAGTTAAGGTGTCTTTGGCTATGAGGAGCTGCTAAGGTTTGAAGGGCAGTGTCCACTCAGAAGTTCATGTTGGGATTTGCTCTCTGTGGTGGGTACTTTTGTCAGTTTGACACAACCTAGAATCACCTGGGAAAACAGTCTCACTGAAGGATGGTCTAGGTCAGTGGTTCTCAACCTGTGGGTCACCTTTGGGGGGCAGAACAACCCTTTCACAGGAGTCGTCTAAGACCATCAGAAAATGTAGATATTTACATTATGATCCATAACAGTAGCAAAATTACAGTTATAAAGCAGCAATGAAAATAATTTTATGGTTGGGGGTCACTACAACATGAGGAACTGTATTGAATGGTCACAGCATTAGGAAGGTTGAGAACCACTGGTCTAGGTCAAGTTACCTGTGGGCATGTTTATAAGGGACTACCATGATGAAGTTAATTGATGCAGGAGGACACGGCCTACTGTGGGTGTCACCATTCTCTAGGCAGGGATCCCAAACTGTTTAAGAGCAGAGTAATCAATCAATACTAAGCATGCTTCAATCCATTCTCTCAGTGTTTCATTCTCTGGAGGGAAAGCCTTTTCCAAAGACCATCCTTCATGTCTTAGCTGTATTGAATTGTGTACCCTAATGGACAACACTGAAGTACTTTAGATTGTGACATTATTGAAGGAAGGTTGTTCATCGCACATGTAATGAGGTAAGAGGAAGCTATACCAATGTGGGCACTAGGAACTGTTCGTGTTGTGATAAAACACCATGACCAAAGCAACTTATAGATGAAAGCATTAGTTTTAGCTTATGGTTCCAGAGGAAGAGTCCATAATGGAAGAGGAGGGATGGCAGCAGGTGTCCAGAGCAGGAAACACATTTTCAAACACAAAGCAAAGAGAGTAAACTAGAAGTAGGTCAAGGCTACAAACAATCAAACCCTGCCCCTAGGAATGTCCTTCCTGCAAGGCGGCACCACCTAAAGGTTCCATAGCCTCCTGCAACAGCGCCACCTACTGGGGGCCAAATGTTCCAATATGTGAGCCTATGGGGGGCACTGCCCATTCAGACCCCACGGTCCCTAACCTAGTGTGCCTGGAGTTCTTATCAGAGTAGGGGGTCCCTGGGAAGAAGATAATTATATGGGGACACAGGAGCATGGGGAGCAGGACAGATGGAAATTACTCAGGGCAGCTCTACCCAAGGAACTCATAACCCCAGGCTAGATCCCTGTCATATGTCCACAATTTTTGGCAAGTCATCCATTGTTCAAAAACTAAACAATGCCTGGTATTAACCAAGGGTTGTGGTTTACATGTGTTTGAGCATTTGCTCTCCAGCTGGTGGCCCTGTTTTGGGAAGGTTGTGGAACTGTTATGAGGTGAAGCCTTCCTGGAGGAAGTGGATCGTTAGGGATGGGTCTTAAAGTTCTATAACCCCATCCCACTTCCTCTTCAGGCCTAGCTTCTTGACTGTGGATGCAATGTGAGCAGCTGCCCTCACTCATCCCCGTGTGTTCTCTGGTGTGACAAACCAACAGAAATCCTTTCTTCCTTAAGCTGCTTCTTGTCGAATATTTTGTTACAGTGGCAAGAAAAGTAACTAATTATCAAGTTGACAGCAGTTGACCTGAGCTCATCACTTCTAGAGAAAAATCAGTTTCTACAGAGGATGAGTCCTGGATGCTCCCTGTAGGTTTGCTTTCTAGGAGGCAGGAGCAGAGGGGAGACATGGGGTTTGGCTCCCAAACATGAGTGGGTGGAAGGGTCATACCTGGTTTGGCATCCTAGCAAAGGAGGGTGGGGAGGCCTGATGGAGAGAAATGAAGCTGAGGGCACCAGCCTGGGACAGCTGCTGTGGTCTGAGCAGCAGGTTCCTCCCGAAAACTCAGTCCACACACACATTTCAAAGAGCTCTAGGATCTGGGCAGCAGCAGGAGCCAAAGGTGATCTGCAGGAAGATGGAGCATCTGGGCTGTTTTCTCTGCCCCCGAAGCTGATTGGCAGCACACACAGATAGCACACAGCAGTGCTTTCTCATCATATGCAGTGGAATATGTTTCTAGCACTCCGCTGAGAGCCAGCAGGCAGAGTGGAGGGCAGTGGGACACTTAAACAGATTCTGGGTCCTGGGGCCGTAAGGGTCATTTTCATCCTTCTTTGAAGGTCAAGGATTCCAGCCCAGATAGAGTCCTTTCTGATTCTATTGTGGGACTGGGGCATCTCAAAAGGTAAAAGGCAAGTGACTAGATGTTTCCACAGAGGAAAAGGTTAAATGGAAGAGGACCTGGATGGTAGGGAAACCTCTGCTTACTGGCAATCTATCTTGGGAGTCCTGAGTCCCTGAGTACTCAAGCCTAGGGCAGAGAGAATTTGAACAGTGGGAGTGGAGGGGTGGAGTAAGGAGACTGTAAGACCAATGCCACCAGGGGATGCTGGGAGTTCATTCATTATGTCATTCATTATATCAAGGAGCTGAGAAGATGGCTCAGTCAGCGAAGTGCTTGCTGTGAGCATGATGACGAGAGTTCAGATCCCCAGCACCTACATAAAAACCAGGTACAGAGCATAGCTGTAATCCCATCACTGGGGGCGGGAGCACTGCGGGGCAGGAGTGGGGTGCAGGATGATTAGATTCCTGGTGCTTGACGGCCTGTCAGTTCTGCAGAATCAAAAGCTCCAGATCCAGTAGGAGACCCTATCTCAGAAAATAAAGTGGAGAGTGATAGGGGAAGAAACCAGATGTTGACCTCTGGCCTACACACACACACACACACACACACACACACACACCTCTGTCAAGTAGCTACTATTGTTCTTATTTTACAACCCCAAAGAACTGAAGCTCAGAGAAACTTGCCAGGGACACAGAACTTGATAAGTAACCTCATCAAGTCTAAGACCAGTGTACTGGCCTGCAGAGTCTATAGTTCCTGCAGTAATGGTGTCCTGCCTCAAATACATAGAGCCACACTGGTGTGCTATACCAGATCACAAATCATACATGTCTACAGAGCAGCAGAGCAGCTACTTCTGGGTGTTGGAATTCTAAGTCTGGGTTCAAATGTCCAGAGGCCATCACTCAGGCATTTGAGGCCCAAGCATCTCTCTTCATACTCCTAACCTCCTTCCTGGGCTTGGGGTCCACATTTCTCTGGGACTCAGTAACTTCACAGTGATCTAGGCCTTGAACAAAGCACCTGTCTTAGCTTCAGCCTTGACCATTTGTCCTGACCTCCTGTGCAAAACCTACCACTGATCATCTTCAACACATCGGCCACCAAAGTCCTTTCAGGTCACCTCCCTTAAAACTCGATCTTCCAGGGACACTTTGTCTGGAAACAATTCCATGTATCTTCATTTGGTTCTCTTAGGATCCATACTTCAGGGAGCATAATGATTTGATGATTTTGCCATCCTGGACATACCTCTGCTTCTACCCTTTTCCTTTCTGATGGCTCAACTTCCCTGTAAGCAAGAGATTCTTTACCTTGTGCCTTAATTAGGGTTTCTAAGAGACACTACGACCACAGCAACTCTTATGAGGAAAATATTTAACTGGGGCTGGCTTACAGTTCAGGTTAGTTCATTTTCACCAAGGCAGGGAGCCTGGCAGCATGTAGGCAGACATGGTGCTGGAGAGGTAGCTGAGAGTTCTACATCTGGATCCATAGGCATCAGGAAGAGCAAGTGAGCCACTGAGCCCGGCTTGAGCTTCTGAAACCTCAAAGCCCACCTCCCGTGGCACACTTCCACCAACAAGGCCACACCTCCTAATAGTGCTACTCCATATGAGCCTATGGGGGCCATTTTCATTCAAACTACCATACCTTGGCAAAATGTCATTGCTTTAGACCAATTCTAGTGTCAGAGCTTCTGTGAAGATTTTCCCAGAACCCTCTTCTCCATCCTAAGTATCCTTCAGACTTCTGAGTTGGTGGTTCAGAAGATGATGGAAATAAAGGTGGGTGATGGTGATGGTAATGGTGGTGATAAAGATGATGGTGGTGATGATGATGGTGATGATGATGATGGTGGTGGTGATGATGATGGTAGTGATGATGATGGTGGTGGTGGTGGTGGTGATGATGATGGTGGCGGTGATGATTACGGTAATGGTGGTTGTGGTGATGATGATGTTCTGGAAAGCTCCCTCTATGCTTTTCATGCATTCACTCCTTTTGTCCTCAGGAGCACTTGGGGTTATCATCCTAACATTACAGAGAGAAAGTATAGGCCCAGGAGCATCAGTAGCTCACCCTCAGTCACACAGCTGGTAAGGGAGAAACGTCAGGATCCAGACACAGCCATGTAGTTTCCCAGCCTCTGACATTTCAGGTTGTAACTTTCTCTTCCCAACTACCCACATCATCCCCTTCCTCTCCGTGGCACACAGGAGGCTGCTACATACATGGCCTACACACCCTTCATCTCCCATCTCATCTCCACACGATGCCTACTGTGCCTCCCTCCTCCGGGAAGATGGCTCAGCTCCTCCCATCCCGCACTGGTTCTGCCCTGCCAGTGGCCCCCGAGTGTGGCCTCTGTCCCCCACCACCACTCCACTGCATGCATTTCCCACTGAGCTATCCTAGGGCCAGGACCCTCAACTTCTTAGTGTTCCCTCTTCCTGTCCCTACTGCTCCTCCCAGAACAGAGCTTAGTGGGAGCTTGGGGAACGTGTGAACTGAATTATCCTTACATCATCCATCTGCAAATAGGCAAACTCCCCAGCCTATTGCTTCAGGGCTTCTGTAAGGACAGAAGAGTGGGGGCTTGTGGGGGCTTAGATTATGCACCACGGCTTTTGAGTTTATCATCACCGTTGCTGCTAAGAGTCAGGTAACAGATATTCCAGCAGACATCGAGAGAGGGAGACTCCTGTCCTGGACTGGGCATCAACTGTGAGGGTAAGCCTGGGCAGGTCTCCTAGCCTGTCTGAATAGTCCTTAATAACTGTTATTTTCCCTCTGTGCTTCATTGCAGTGTTGAATGGCTCCTTGTATTATCCCCACATCTCCCTCTCTTCAGCACAGATAATTAAGGAAATTAGTGATGCACCTTCACTTGTGAACATCACCAGCCACTTGGAGACCAACACACGGGAGATCTTGCCCCCACTTACCGCTGAGTCTTCTCCCAGGCTCCCGACACATATCTCCATCGAGGTAGAAGGGGGTTGAGAAGTCAGCACAGCAGGTACAGTATGAGGACCAGGGCTTGGACACCAGAACGTGTCCAAGTGTTCAGTGGACGTGGCCGCCTGCCTGTAAGTCCAGAGCTCCGGAGAGTCAGAGAGAGGGAAGTCTCCAGAGCAGCTGGGGAGCTAAACTGGTTACATCAGTGAGCTCTGGATTCAAGTGAAAGACCCTGCCTCAACATGTCAGGTGGCAAACAGTGGAGGAAGACACTCCACATCATTCTCTGCCTCCACACACACACACACACACACACATATGTGCATGTATGCCTGCATACACACCTGTACTCACACATATGAGCATGGATACATATGTATCCACCCCACATACATATATATGTAAAGAAAGTACCATGGAAAGGCAGGCTGGGCGTGCAGCTAAATTAATACAGTACTTGCCTAGCATGCGTGAAGCCCTGAATTTGATCCTCAGTTTCCTGGGCCTGGGGCTGGCGCTAAGGCAACTGGATGGGCCACAGATATTTGGCCATCAGGGGCCTTGGTGTTTCCCATGAGCGTCCTGCAGGGGCCCCAGTCCCAGCCTCATCGAGAGGGGGAATAGCAACCTCCACAGCAAAGTCAGACAGCTTAAGGCAACCTGCCCTGTCTAAAATCCCTCTAGCTTATGTCCAGCTATAAAAGCAAAAACAAAAACAAAATCACCTGCAATTGCAGGGTGCTCTTAACATTCATGTGTCTGAGGAAGGAAGACCTCACGGAGGCTGCTTTGGGGATTGAAGTATGTTCCCACCAAGAGAAGCATTGGAGGGAGACAGGTTACTACATTACCCAGAAATCCCTGCACCCCTGTCCAGGCCTGGGTCTGTGACTTAGATTCTCACAGACAGCAGCATAAGCTACTGAGTGGGTGGAAGGTCTCCTCCCAGCACTAAGGGCCAATCAGAAGACAAAACTGAAGATGATGCCATCTGTCCCACCGAGAACTCAGACCCGGAGTATGGAAGATAGGGGAGAGTGTCGAGCTGTTCAAAACTTGCTTTAGGAAAGATGATCAAAACAAGGCACTCTAGCCATGGCCTTAACCAGGCCCAAGCGGAGCCCAGTGCAGATGGGCACAATCACTCCTCTCACTACAGAGGGTGCCGTTTATTTCTACACAGCTAAGATGGAGAGCCCAGGGAAGCCTTGATTTTCTGGGGTAAGCAGCTCTAATCCTCAGACATTTAGCAACCTGGTGGAGTCACATCCTCACTCTCAAGGGCCTCTAGCCTGCTGAGGAGCCAGGGCCTCCATCTTCAAGGGGTGCCCAAGTGATGGAGACAGCAGGTCCGCCTTCCATCTCTGTGTGGCTCCCTGCACTGCCTGCCACGGTGCCCTTCTGCAGGCCAGCTGGAGCAGGCATGCAGCTGTGATGGACACATGGCACTTGTCCTTGTCCTCGCTCCGCTGAGCCACAGGTCAAGCTGGCTCCAGAGAGGGAATGGGCCATTCTCACGTCATAGAGGAGAGCTGCGTGGAGCAGACAGACCACGCAGCAGAGGACTGCAGCCTGAGCAGGTGGCCAGCCAGGGACAGGGTCTCCTAACACTTCTCTCCCAGAAGCCTGTATTTCTGTCCTCTTCCTGTCCCTAAAATGCTCTTTCCTACTTTCTCTCTTCTTTCAGAAATGGTTGCTTTCCTAGCTCTGGAAGCCGCCATCCTGCCTCTGCTCCAGCTCTGCAAAAGGCCAGCATCTGTGTGAGGTTACGAAAGGCAGGACATCACCTCATGTGACACTCGCTCTGCTCTCCAAGACCTTCTTGGTCTTTGACTCCTTCAGAAGTATCTGGACACTCTCAAAGGAAGGCTTGGCTCTCCCTCATTTAGACGGCCCCTTCCCTGTCTGCCCAAGTGTTCCTTACGTCTGAGACCACCGCAGTCGGGGGCTCCACAGGGTTGTGTTATCCCCCACCTGGAATATAACATTAGCCGTGTCTGAAGTGACAGTTGCGGAAAGATGGGTCACTTCCCTTGAGCTCCTGCCCCCCTCCACCCCTTATTTTCCTCTATGGTTTTCTTTAAAAATGTATTTTAGGTAGGTATCCCAGACAACGGGTTCTACCACGGTCTCTTCACACATGCATGTCACTGTGTGTTACTCGGTGACCTCCCCGTGTCCCTCCCTGGACTCAGCTGGCTTTCTCTCTTCCCCCAGTGACTCTCTTCCACTTTCCTATCATTTTGTCATTTCTGCCTCCTCTCCCCTTTATTACCCCCAAGGCCCTTCCTTCCCCTCACCATCCCCGTTCCAGTTTTATGAGACACACACAGACATACTGTTTGGATTTTTATTTTTCACCGTGTGTGTGTGTGTGTGTGTGTATGTGTGTGTGTGTGAGAGAGAGAGAGAGTGTGTGTGTGTATGTGATTGTGATTGTGTGTGTGAGAGTGTGTGTGTGAGTGTGTGTGTGAGAGAGTGTGTGTGTGTGAGTGTGTGTGTGTGAGTGTGTGTGTATGTGATTGTGATTGTGTGTGTGTGAGTGTGTGTGTGAGTGTGTGTGTGTGTACACATACATGTCCCTTTGTGTGAGTACAGGCAGGTGTGTACTGCATGCAGTGAGTGTGTGAAGGCCAGAGGGCAGTCTGGGGTGTTGGTCCTCACATTCCTTGTTGTTCGAGGCAGAGTCTCTTGTTCAGCTTTGCACACAGCTCTCTGGCTGGTGAGCTTCGGGAATTCTCCTGTTCCCACCTCCCATTTCACAGTAGGAGTACTGGAATCCAGAGGCCCTGCTCCACTGGCTTCATGTGGGCTCTGGGAATCTGAACTTACATCTACACACTCCACAGAAAACCTTTACCAAAAGAGCCGTCTCTCCAACAGCCCAGGCTAGCCTCAAACTCCTTCTGTAGGGGGAACCTTGAACCCCAGATCCTCTTGCCTCCACCTCCTAACTGCTGGGATTGCAAGCTGTGTCCCACCACACCCAGCTCTCCTGAGCCCCTGATGCCTCATAACCTGAGAAAATCAAACTGCTTCCCTGCACCTTGCTCAACAAGAAGAAATGTGGAGATGTCCCTACTCTGCTGTTACTGTTAGCTGAGAGTCCCTGGGGTACAGCATAGACCCACAAACCTCCTTCCCAAAGCATAAAACTAGATCAAAAGGAGAGTTAGCTCCAGGGTGGGGTTTCTGGAAGGCCCTCCCTCATGCTCGTGACCTTTCCCCCTTAATGGCCCCAAATGCTTTGAGAAGCAGTGTTACAAACTCAGAACAACCCCCCCAACACACACACACACACATACATACACACACACACACACACGCGCGCGCGCACGCGCGCGCGCCAGAGGCCTCATTTGTTTGCTTTTGTTTTGAAATAGGCTGGCATCAAATACATGATAATCCACCTGCCTCAGCCTCCTGAGTGCTGAGATTACGATTGTACACCATCTTTCCCTTTTGAAAGGATTTGTTTTTCACTGCCGGGATCAAAGCCCAAGCTTCATGAATACTACATACAAGTGTCCTCCAAACTGCGCTATATCCCCAAGTCCTCAATGTTTTGGGTCATGCTAAGGTTAACACGCAGCTCTGTGAAGGCCTTTATGCGCGCGCACACACACACACACACACACACACACACACACACACAGGGAAGGGGGTCAGAGAAAGACATGCACACCTCAAACAGTATCCCCACTCAGACACATCCATGCAACACAAAGTGAGGGCTGCCACTGTTGCTCTGGGGGTGCTCAGATGAGGCAGGAAGGCTAGACTGAGGTTACCACTAATAATCCTCCCATTTTCCCTTTAAGACAGGAGTCACTCTTAGTACCCTGTTGGCTGCCCAGCTGTAAATGTCAGCGCTAACAGATTCAAGTATCTCGGGGGGGTGGGGGACCCACTTTCAACTGTGACGTTCAGGTTCCCACCGTCATCCTCTCTATGGCCCCTCCTAGGACTACACACGATACCCTACACTCACACACACGCCTGACAAGCCATCAAATCAGCAGCCTCTGGAGTACTTTCCTACCGCTCTGAAGCTCACAGAACCCCTGTTCTCAGACCTCACCCCCCATCCCCAACCCAGCCTGAGAAACTGTTCCTGTGCCTCATTCAAACGCTGGCAAATTGCTGAGACGGGCGAGTCTTTGTTACAGCTTCTTGGAGGCAGGCAGATCAGGGGCCGTTAATCATCTTATCATGGTCCTAACATGTAATAAATCTGTGGTGGACGCCTCCTCGCTGGCTACTGGCAGCTAGACCCACGAAGAAATCACTTCATAGTCTGGCTTATCAGACTCCATTACCCCCTCTTAAGCAGGGACACACTGTTTTGTTCTGCCATGAAAACCATTATCTTAGCACACAGTAATAGCAAAAGGATCCAGACACATCCCTTGGGTGTTGAGGCGTTGGGGTGCAGACTGCAAGGGAAGCAGAAGGCACTCTTGGGGGAGGCTGGCTGCCTGATACTGCCTAGATTCTGATGGGGCATGCAGAAGTACAGACCGTCAACTTGGCAGAGCCTGGGCACACCTGCTAGGGGCTTTCCACATTAAGTTAACTGAGGCAGGAAGACCCCCTGACTGTTGGCAGCATTGGTCCCTAGACAGGGTCCCTGGCTACGTAAAAAGAGAAGGAGCTCAGCCCCAGCCTCCCTGGTTCTCCACTTCCTAACTGAAGATGCAAAGTGACCTGTCCCTCTGCTCCGCTGCTGCCCTACCTCCACCACACTTCCTGACTGATGATGCCCTGTGAGACATCCTGGTCAGTGAGATGTTTGCTGAACAAGCGCCTGCTATCCCAGGCACCCATACAAAAAAGCTCGGGACAGTGGCATGTGTGTGTATTCCAGTGTTGGGAGGGGCAAACAGGAGGATCCCTGGGACTCACTAGCCAATCAGACTAAGCTAATTGCTGAGTTCCAGGACCTAATCAGAGAGCCTGTCTTAAAGAAACGATGTGGACCTCACCAGAATCACGGCATGGAAAGAGAACATCCCAGAGCCCATGGACCAACAACAATCTTCCTATGAACTATAAAGAAACCTTTGCTGAATTAACCAGTGGAATCTCGGTGCTCGCTATCACAGTGTGGCTCAGAGAGACCAGTTAGCATTCGGCAAACAACTTAGCTGCTGACGGAGATGGAATTACCCAGCCCAGGCAGGAGTGCAGCAGAGCAGAGCGCAAGCTACCATAGTGTCAAGTCACTGCAGTCTCAGTCCTCTGCTGCTGTCCTGGGAGGCTTTCTGTGCTGTGCTTGTTAACAAACTGTGGGACACAGCTTGTGACCCAGGGCTCCCTGTAAAGGAGGAAGCAGAGCAGTGACGGGCAGCGACAGACCACACCGTGCTGTTGGTGAGTTTCTTTGCACCATTAACAGCAAATCAAGCTCCTACTGACAGACATGTGACAATCAAAGCTAGGCAGTGCAAACACCAGGTCATCAAGCAGAGGATGTCCAGACTCCTGTCCTTTCTCCGTGGCTCCTCGGCGTGCTGATTCTCGTACTCATAGTCAAAAGATGATGCCACAGCTCCAGTCATTTCATCTTCCTATACTCAGCTTTTAACCAGAAAAAAAAAAAGAATTTTAGAAAGAGAGGTTTCTCCTTCAGTGTCTCTGTCCATTAGAGACGAATGTCTTTGCTAGGAGTCCCAGAAAAATCTCTTTTCTGTGATTGGGAAGGTCTGACTCACAAGGCTGCACAGAATGACACAGAAGATACGTTACTCCTAAGCCTGTTTCCATGGGAGAAAACCCAAGGTTCATTTAGCGAAAAAGGGAAGTGGCAGCCGTTGGGGAAGCTGTCGACAACCTCTGTCTGTGCACAAACCAGTGCCGTTGTCTAACACAAGGCTGAAATGCAAGAGCAGGGGAGACTGAGGAGTCAGCTCAGTCAGTAAGGTGCCTGCCTTGCAAGCATGAGGACCCGAGTTTGATCCCCAGAGCCCACACAAAAGCAGCCAGGCATGGTCGCACGCACTTATAACCCACTCCTGGGGACACGGGTCAGGTAGAGTTCTGGGTAGCCTACTTGGTGAGCTCAAGGCCAGGAAGATCTCTCCCTCTCTGTCTCTCTCTGTCTCTCTCTCTCTCTCTCTCTCTCTCTCTCTCTCTCTCTCTCTCTCTCACACACACACACACACACACACACACACACACACACACACACACGAAAGTTAAGATAGCTTTTCAAATCCCTTTCCCACACTCTGCCAAATCCTTATGCCTGCTCTTCTTCAAGTCCTTTCCTTCCAATTAACTGAGACTCAGAGACAGGAAGAGGTCATCCAAGGTCCCCTGATGGATAATGACGATCTCCTAACTTCTGAACCAAGTTTGAGTCTGTGTCAATCAATGTTTTCCACTGTGGGTTCCAGGAAACAATACTCACCAGACCCTCCTCAAACCAGAAAGCATTGTGTGACCAAACGCTCAGCCCCTGTCTTGGCGACTCCTCAGTCCCACTGCCTGCTGAAGTCCCTGAGAAGTCCCGCAGCCTAGGATGCATCTGATTACACTTATGTCAGTGACTCCCCAAATGTAGCAAAGCATGGGATTGTCATCTTGTGGAACTAGTCCCAGTGGAGGCCTAGTGCTCTGGAAAACACCCTTTGGGAATCCTGCCCCAAAGCAGCACAGTTTCTTACCACCCCACCCACCACAGTCACGGCGCTGAACGGAGCCATCTGCAGAGACAGTAATTACCCAGCATATGCTGCGAGCCATGCACGTTCTGCTCAGGTGGTGGCTTCTTTTTTTTAATTCTCTAGTTAATGAAGAAGTTTATTTTTGTTCGCTCATTTAGGGATTGTAATCACTTTCGAGAAAGATTGAGCATGTGTCGTTCGAATGAGTATGGAGTTGGGGGTATTGCAGGAACCTTGCAGGCTGCCTCTGGCTCAGAGAGGGCTGGTGACATCATCAGAACGCCTCACCCTGCACACCAGGTGCGGGGCAGATGACCCCATCTGCTTCTAAGAGCAGCTGGGCCTCGGCTACCTCCCTGCTCGTGGCCAGGGTAAGGTTGGGGACTCTGCTCACCCTTTGCATACATGCTGTCTTCTCCTCCAGCTCTCATCATCTATAGATAAGGGTAGTGAAGGATGCTGAGCTATGGGATGTTTTGGAGGCCCCAGCTCAGGCTGCAGGTCCTGGATTCTAGGTTGGCTGTCCTTCCACAGGCAAAAGGAGAGCAGGCAGAAATAGGAACCACCTCCACGTCCATGATTCCAGATTCTTCTTAGCATTTTTGTCTAATGTAACAATTTTTAAAGTTATATTTGTTTTATTTTACGTGTATGACTGTTTGCCTACAATCATGTATGTGTCCCACATGCATGCAGTATCCCCAAAGGCCAGAGGTGTTAGACACCCCAGAACTGGAGTTACAAGATGGTTGTTAGCCACCATGTGGGTTCTGGAAATCAAACGAAAATCCTCTGCAAGAACAAGCGCTCTTAACCACTGGACAATCGCTTCAGCACCCCTAGCCCCTTTTTATCTTTCCATCTAGTGCTGAGACTTGAACCCAGAGCCTTGCGTGTGTTAGTCCCATTCTCTACGAAGGAGCTACATCTCAGCTCCTTTCCATCCATTCGATTTTTCAGTTTCTTGTGGAAATAACTACAGAGGAACTGTCAGTTCAATAGGTAAGAGAACCTGCCTCCAAGCCTGACCATCTGGGTTTGATACTCGGGCCCCACATAGAAGAAGAGTAACCAACTCCTGTGGGTTGTATTCCGACCTCCACGTACAAGTCATGGCACAGACATGCAAACACACAATAAAGAACTATTATTTAAAAATAATCACACCCAGGCATGTACATCTCAATGAACTCTCTGAAACTGAACACATCAGAGTAAACTGTGTTTCTTGAAGATACAAACACACCTTACCACGTTACAGAAACCCCAGCACTGCCTTCTGGCTCTTTCATCTCCAGAGCAACCATCCACCTGTCTTCCAGTACCATAGACAAGTTTTGTCTGCGACTGCTATAAGGGGAAGCAAACAGTGTGAACACACCCTCTCACCGGCTTATTCGGTTCAAGACGCTGAGTGTAATCACCCATCACCACTTCTCACTGCTGTGTAGCATTCTGTGTGTGAACACACCAGCTTTGATTTGCCCATTCTAGTCCTGAAAGATAAATTTCCAGTTTGAAGTTGTTAAAAATAGACATTTTGAGCCTGCAGGAAGGCTCAGCGAATAAAGGGACTTGGTGTGAAGCCTGGACACCTGACTTTGATCCCTAGAACTCATATGGTAGAAAGAGAGTGGACTCCCACAGATTGTCCTGGGATCTCCTACACATCTGCCATGGTGAGCCTGTGTGTGCCTGCATTTGCGAGAACACACACACACACACACACACACACACACACACTAAATCCGTGGGCGTACCTTTTTAAAATAGCACTTCTATGAATATTCTAGTCCATATTTTTTCAGAGGGGCAGATGGACATCTTTGTGTGCGTTAGACATGGCTGGAGGTCCTGAACCATGAGGCATACTGTGCTAAATATTCCCATGCCATCGTCCACACCAGTCCACATGAGATAGAGGTGAGTTAAGTTGACTCCATCCTGCTAGGCACCTCGTGTGGTCCAGGTCAGTCCTCAAGGCCATGGTCATTCTGGCCTGGTGGTATCAAAGTGGTTGTAATGTATGTTCTTCTGTAGATTTGCTATGTTGATTCCTTTTTCCTGTGTATTGGTCACTAGGATTTTGTGATGGTTGATCTTGGTTGTCTAGAGTCACCTAGGAGACACACTTCTAGGTATGTGAGGGTGTTTCCAGAGAGGTTTAACTGAGAGAGGAAGACAATAGGTAGCAACTTCACCTGGCAACCAGGATAGATAGAGATCTAAGGAAAATGCAGGGTCTCTTGCCTGCCTCTGTCTCCTAAGTGAGTACATGCATCACGTCAGACTCCCCATTCTTCAGCCTTTCAAAGTGGATTAGATACTGCAACTCTCAGCTGGGTTACCAGGCATTCAGTGATAGACTGGGACCACTAGAAGCATCCAGTTTCATGGGTTGAGTAGCTACTGGGTTCTCGTCCTCTCCAGTATGCAGGCAGCCATGTTGGCCCCCCTGGCCCATATTACATAAGCTAGTCTAGTAACTGTGTGTACACTCTATCAGTTATGTTTCTTTAGACTAACACAACTATACCCATTCTGAGCAGCGTGCACAGCTCTTAACCATTCTTACCTTGATTCTTCTGTTTCTAACTCACATGTTATGATATAAGGATAAGGGTTTGCTCTGTTTGTCTCTCTCTCACACTCTACTCTGGCCAGAAAACAAGTTCTATGTAGGAGGAAAATCCTTATGAAAGTGGAATGTTCCCAGCTAGGACAAGTTCAGTTCACAGCCCCCAGGGTACCCTCTGCCTCAAGGCCAGATTGACAAAGTGGGAGGAGATGCCACGCATGTACAGTAAGCAACTTTCAGGTCTACACTGTGCCTGAAGCACTGCCCAGTGAATGTATGGTGGGTGGGATGGAGTGGGGGTTGTTTCGTCCTGGAAGAGCTGGAAGAGCACATTTCTCCTACAGACAAGAGCGTCTCTGTGAAGGGCAGAGGCCAAGGGCAGAAACCAGGGATTTATAAGATGTAGCTGGAGTTTTCTCCAGTCCCTCCCAGGCCCGCAGCCACTCAGACCAAATAAAAACACAGAAGCTTATATTAATTAAAACTGTATGGCCTAATGGCTCAGGCTTCTTGCTAGCTAGATCTTACATCTTAAATTAACCCATTTCTATAAATCTATACCTTGCCACGTGGCTCGTGGCTTACCAATATCTTTACATCTTGCGTCTCACGGAGGCAGCTGGCAGCGTCTCTCTGTTCTGCCTTTCTCCTTCCTCCTCTCCAGTGAGAATGTCCCGCCTAACCCTATTCTGCCTCACCATTGGCCAAACAGCTTTATTTATCAACCAATCAAAGCAACATATTTTCACAGCATACAAAAAGACACTCCCATCAATAAGAGGAATTCCAAAAATTCCAAGAAATTCCAAAAATACGCACAGCCTGGGGAGATGGGGCTTCTCCTGAGAGTCCTGGACAGTACCCAGGGATAGTGAATGGTGAGGCCAGGCAGAGAGGCCTTTCAACAAATGAGTGCTGTGAGTCGTTTGCTTTAGAATGTGGTGTGAAGCCACCTCCTCGTCCTTCCACCTTCCCTGCAGATTCTGACGCTAGCACAGCTCTGTAGACGTGTGGTACTCAGTTCAGGGAGCAAACAAGAAGAGGATAAAGTGTAGACAGCATCCATCCCGTTGCAGGAAATGCAGACAGGCTCTCAGATGCATGGCATGCTGGGAGACAGTGGAGAAAACATGACGCCAAAAGACGAAGGAAAACCTGAAGGCTGGGAAGACAGCGCAGCAGTTAGAGACACTTGCCACCAAGAACAGTGCCCTGGGTTCAGTTGCCAGGGCTCACCCGGTGCAGGAGAGAACCAGCACCCACCGACCTTCGCAGCAGAGCTGTGACACATGGACACCTACATAGAACCTCATGCACATAGACTCACAAAATGATTCTTAAAAAAAAACAAAAAAAAACAAAAAAAAAAAACCCACAACCTTTAATTATGCCTCAGACTCAGATCCAAGCTAGAGACCTGTGCTGGCTAGTTTTATGTCAACCTGGCACAAGCTAGCATCATTTTGGAAGAGGAAATCTCTATTGTGAAAATGCCTCCAGGCCAAGCCTGGGGTGCATTTTCTTGACTGATGATTGATGTGGGTGTGCCCAGCTCACTGCGGGCAGTGGCACCTCTGGGCAGGGGCTTTTGGGTGCTAGAGGCAGCAAACTGATCAAGCCATGAGGAGCAAGCCAGTAAGCAGCACTCCTTCGTGGCCTCTGCTTCACTTTTCCTCTCCAGAGTCTTGGTTTGAGCTCATGCCCTGACTTCCTTTGATGGACTGTCATGTGGAGGCAGAAGCCAGAATAAACCCTTTCCTCCCTATGGTGTTTTATCACAGCATTAGAAATCTCAACTAAGACAAGAACCCATCCTGCTATGGACCTGAAGTAGCAGGCTAGGTGTGGAGAGAAAGGGGGATTCCCACCTTAGCACAAGTGGACACCCTAGATGGCCCCGAAACCTCCTTTCCCTGCATTGGGCTGCAAAAGCAGGACAGAAGAGGGGTTGCAGTCATAGACAGAGTGAGAGTCTCCTCATGAGCTCCTCCCCTGCACAGGCTCCATATTGTCCCTACATTTCTTCTGAAATCTGGGGTATATTTGAGGGGGTGAGATCGAGGAACAATTGTGGGTCTGCCCGCCTGGGGAGTGAAGGCAGTATCAATCCCAGAGCAAGGAAGTGCTCCCACTCAATCCTGAAGCAAGGGGTGTTCCCACTCGATCCCACAGCAAGGAAGTGCTCCCACTCGATCCCACAGCAAGGAGGTGCTCCCACTCCATCCCACAGCAAGGAGGT
>CABHPP010140797.1:29012-59323 GCA_902168425.1 Peromyscus attwateri | reverse complement strand
ATATTATATTAATATTATATTATTATATAATAAATATAAAAATATTATAAATATATATAAATATAAATAAATAAATTTCCATGGTAGGAAAGAGGTTCACTTAGCTACAGAGAGAACAAGTAGGGTTCATTACTCCTTAAAATCTAAACATCCAAAGCAAAGAGAACAGCCATGCAAGTTTCACAGGGCATCACATGACATGCTAGACAGCTGATACCTCAAGGCAGAAATATCAGATTTAGCAAATGAGAACACAGGACACATAGGTTTTCATTTAAGTGGATAGCAAATGATTTTTTTTAAATTCTAAGTATAGTTCAAATGTTAATAGCACTAAGGACAAATGAAGAGTGATGAAAAGAGCTACCACGTGCAGACATCTTATCTGACCTCCCTACTCCAAGACGGGAAACTAGGAAGAATCTGTGCCCTGTCCCACAACTCCAGACACCCCTGATGAGGCTGACTCCCTCAGCTACTTGTCACTAAGCAACTATGCCAGTGCTAGCAGCTTCCAAAGGCAGCCCTTTTATCTCCTGCAGACATGAAGTCTATTGGTTCATATTTGTCAGCAAAGGCCATCAGCACCACCTATGCAGTAGGTTGCCTGACATGAACAGAGCCTACCAAACTTAAGCACACTAATAAAGAGAATGACTACAATCAACAAATGTTATGTGCATATGCAAAAATGTTATAATGTAATCCATTATTGCATACAAATAATAAAGAGCAATAAAAACTCGATGAAACAACCACACATCTATCTTTTCCTTCCCATTAGGTTTGACCATCAAATCTTAAGTTCTGTTGGGAACAGAGGGAAAGGAGGGAAATGGCTAGATAGGGGAAATAAAGGAAGGCATCAAGTAGGGAGGAAGGAAAGAAGGAAGGAGAAAAGGAAAGAAGGGCAGGTCATAGCAGGGCAACTAGAAGGGAGAGGCAGGGATTCAGCTCACTCATCTACTCACTCTGAAAATATAGGCCCAGTACAGGCCCAGGTCTCTGAGGAGACCAGTAGGCTGCAGTTCCATGCACAGTCTCTACCTCCTCAGAGTGGGTGTGCTTGCATGCTCTGGGTAGACACTATCATACACCCACACAAACAAATTACAGTAAAGTTACTTCGCAAGCACATATTCTTACCTAAACACCCTTCCCAATCAACGTATCCACCCTGAAATGCATATATCCCCTCACGTATGCCCACACACCCGCAGGTGATTGTCTTGGTCCCATTGCATGGGTAACAAAGAGCTCTGCTGTCACAGTAAAGAACTAAAAGTTCTGTGTTAAATTCCTGTCAACACAAGGTGCAGAGAGTGAGAGACCTCGGAACACTCAGCCCTAAACTGGATGTCTCCTCCATCAAATCCTCCCCTCACACCTCAGAGAACTTTGTAGAAGAGGAGGCAGAACCATTTTAAGAGCTGGGGTAGCAGAGGGAGGAGGGTGAAAGGCACCAAGGAAACAAGGCCTTCTAGACACAACAGGACTGACACACATATGACCTCACAGAGACTGTGGCAGCCCGCACAGGGCCTGCACAGGTCTAAGCCAGATGAGGTCCCAGCACCGTGAGGGGAAGTAGATATAAGCCCCCACCCCTAAACAATTGGTAACCACTCTCAAAGGAAAAATTACTTATTTTCTCCAACAGAATTGCACTGGGTTTACAAACCACACTTAGGGGCAGGTGGTCCCTGGCCCAGGAGTAGATGGCCAACACAAAAGAAACTCAATGACATTTCTGGAGGTTCTTTGTCTCACAATGCTTTGTCTAGGCTTTTTTTTTTATCTTACAGATTTTTTTTTATTTACACATTATGGTTTCTGGTTTTGTTTTGATGGGTTTGTGTGTGTGTGTGTGTGTGTGTGTGTGTGTGTGTGTGTGTCAGCATCTGAAAGTGTTCTTTGCACTTTTTCTTCAGCTCTTTTGTGTGTGTGTGTGTGTGTGTGTGTGTGTTTGCTTGTTATGCCCTGTTCTGCTTTGTTTTTACTTTATTTTGTTTTTATTATATATTTTTAGATGTTTGTTTGTATTCTAATGAAAGAGTGTGGATTTGAGTGAGTGGGAAAGTAGCAGGGATTTTTGGAGGGGCTGAGGGAAGGGAAACCATAGTCAGAATATATTGTATGAAAAAAATCTGTTTTCAATAAAAAATAAAGCACTCTTGTATAAAATGCCTAAAAAAAATAATGAATAAGTTCCTGACAATATACTGAGTATGCTGTGACTCAATTAAAGTCTTGAGAAAACTCTCTGAGCTGGAGCTAAGAAAACCCTGTATGTGGTGAATCTCCTTCCAAATTGATAATCAAACACAGACTTAGAATTTTCTTGCTTCTTGAAGGGTAGATAGGTGGAGGAATGCACTCTCTAATAGTCAGTCCGTGACCTCCCCATGCTCTCAAAGGTGCCTCCCAGACATCATGACTCGTTCTTTCCTTCTTGAACGATTTATTATAAATAATGAATAATAACTATTGATAAATAATAATAAACATCTTTTTGCTCAATTTGGTTGGGGTTTTTTTGTTTTGTTTATTGTGGGAGCCTATAAAGGTTTCCTAGTGAGATCTGAGCTTGCCTTAAACAGCAGGGCTGCATTAGGGGATAGCTTGACCTTGTGCATGGTTACCAGGTGTCTGGAATGGTCTGCACTTGGCTGTGCTGGGGGGAGGTCTTTTGCTCCAACCCTTGGCATTCCTTTAAAAGCCCCTTAGTAGAGACAGAGGGGGCTGGTGGGCTTTGACCCAGGCCCTCCCAAGGCTATCCTATGTTTCAAACTGTCTCTCTTCTGTTTATTACTATCTACGTATTCCTCATTTCTCCCTGCTCAAGAGTACCCTGGGGGAAAAAGTGGGGTGGGGTGGTGAAAACAACACCAATGCAACTCTTTTTTTCTTTTTTGATTAATGATTAACAATTTTTTCCTCTATTTTACATACCAACCACAGTTTCCCCTCCCTCCTCTCCTCCTCTACCTTCCCCCTCACTCCCATCTACTCCCTCCTCATCCACCCACTCCTCCTCTGTCTCCATTCAGAAAGGGGTAAGGCCTCCTATGGGTTTAAACATAGCATGGTACACCAAGTTGAGATAGGACTGAGCTCCTCCCCCCATATAAAGGGTGGGCAAGGTAATCCAGCATGGGGAACAGGTTCCCAAAAGCCAGCTAAGTACCAGGGACAGGTCCAGATCTCACTGATAAGAGCCTGACAAAAGGCCAAACTACACAATTGTCACACACAAGCAGAAGGCCTAGGTTGGTCCCATGCAGGCTCCCTAACTGTTGGTCCAGAGTCCATGTGCTCCCACAAGCTCAGATCAGCTGTCTCTGTGGGTTCCTCCATCATGACCTCCCTGGCTCATACAAACCCTCCTCCCTTTCTTCAAGAGGACTCCCAGAGCTCTGCCCAGTGCTCGGCTGTGGATCTCTGCATCTGCTTCCATCAGTTTACTGGATAAAGGTTCTGTGATGACAATTAGGGTAGTCACCAATGAGATTACAGTAGATTGTCAGTCCAGGCACCCTCTCCACTATTGCTAGTGGTCTTAGCTAGGGTTATCCTTATGGATTCCTGGGAGTTTCCCTGGCATTAGGTTTTTCCCTGGCCCTCTGTCCTCCCGCAAACTGCCTCCTGCACTAAAGAGGGCCCAAAGAGGGATGCATGGATTTCTCTGGGAAAGGAAAATAGAAGAGATCTCCTCGGTAAACTGTGGGTGGGAGTGGAGGGATGAGGGGATGGGAACTTGAGGGAGCTGGTTGGGCAATGCAACTCTTGAACATGGCAAAGTTGAACTAGTGCCTTCACCCTTACATTCTAGCATCTCTTTGGTACATGAAGGTACTCTGCTCACTACCAAAAGAAAAACACCAACCCAGCCACAAACCTTTGATCTACAGTGGTGTCCTGCCTGCGGGATACACTATGGCAATCGTGGCTCAAAGCTTGTGGGAGTAACCAACCATTATCTGACTTAATTTAATGCCTACTCCACAAGATGGAACTCATACTTGACACTGCTTGGGTGACCAAGAACCAAAGACTAGATAGCCCAGGGACCTAGGATAAAACCAAATATTATTGTTCTAAACAAACAAACAAATAAAAAGTAGCAATAAAATCACTCCTAATGACATTCTACTGTACTCATAGATTGGTGCCTTTCTCAGCCATCATCAGAGAAGTTTCCTCCTGCAGCACATGGGAACAAATACAGAGACCTATAGCTCGACATTGTGCAAGAAATGAAAGACCTTAGATCATTCAGCCCAGCCCTAAACAGCATGACTCTCTCAAATCCCTCCCATCAGAGAACCCTGTGGAGGAGAAGGCAGACCAAGTGTAAGAGCCAGAGAGGATGGAAGACATCAGGAAAACAAGGCCTCTAATTCAACATGAGCAAAGCTCACATGAACTCACAGAGACTGAAGCAGCATGCACAGGGCTTGCATGGGTCTGCACCAGGTCCTCTGTATAATATGTATTTCCAGTTTAGTATTTTTATGGGACTGGGTCTCTAATTCTTGTGCCTTCTCTTGGGCTCTTTCCTTTCTGTTTGTCTTGTCTAACTCCAGTGTGGTAGTTCTTGTTTTATCTTATTATATTTTATCATTATCTGTAGCACGAATCTTATTTTGTCTTATTAATAAAAACAAACCCAGAGCCAGGTATTGGAATAAACACTGAAAGATCAGAGAAACAGAACCAGCCACAGCTAACCTCACCTCGCCAATTCCTCAGCTGATCTTGTTTCCTCAAACTGGAAGCCTCTGCATCCTCATCCGAATGGATCTCAGCTGAACTGCTGCTAAAAGCCTAAAAGCTTAACAGGACTCTAGTTCCTTGTCCTCACGCCTTATATACCTTTCTGCTTCCTGCTATCACTTCCTGAGATTAAAGGAGTGTGTGTCACCATGCCTGGCAGTTTCCAGTGTGGCCTTGAACTCACAGAGATCCAGATAGATCTCTGCCTCCGGAATGCTAGGATTAAAGGTGTGTGTGCCACCATTTTCTGGTCTCTATGTCTATCTAGCGGTTGTTCTGTTCTCTGGCCCCAGAAAAGTTTATTGGGGGACACAATATAACCACAATTATCCTTTAGAAGCCTGTTTATTTTCTAATGAGAGAGAGTAGAAATGGATGGGAAGTGACGTCGGGAGGAACTGGGAGGAGTAGAAGGAGGGAAAATCATAATCAGGATATATTGTTAGAAAAAATTATTTTCAATAAAGGGGGGAAAAGAAAGCAAGGATCCTTTCGAGTTGGCAATCAGAAGATGACTATGGAGACACAAAAAAGAGACTGAGCCCTCCTGTTCTTGCAATACCCACCCCACTGAAGGCTGAGACCCTCCATTCAGTGAATAAGAGTATACTAGACTAAAAAGCTTCATTATCGCACCTTTAAAGAAGCTGAGAGACTGAGAATACACTTCACCCAGTCTCTGGACTGGCTCCACTAGTTCCCTGATCTAACTTTCACAGAGAGAGAGAGAGAAAGAGAGGGGGGGGTCTGAGCAGTTGCTAATGGATATGGACCAGCATGAATGTCAAACTAGGTCCCCAGGAAAACACTTTACTGATGGCCCCTCACTGCTTAGGGCTTAAATTAAGATACGGTGGGGAAAACAGGATGGCCCTGGCTGTTGTGGACGAACATCCAGCCCAGACTACAGGCCCGTTCTTAACGGAGACCATGATTGTCCTAAACACTAGCCTGTAGTTCCTAAGGGTGGCCACTAGCAGAGAGGTGAGGAAGCAGGGAGAAGGGCAGAGTGGACAAGACTTTATGTAAGGGCTGCAAAATTAGCACACAAGGAAGCTGTTGCCAGGACTCACCCAGGCCCCCAGAAAACAACATCATGCAAAAGAGGCAAGCAACACAGAATGTGGCATCAAAGTCCCTATCCTTTATACATCGCTGCTACTGAGCTTCTAAACTTTCTCCAGCTTCAAAGTATATCTTTTCTAATAAGCTATTGCTGTTTCTGCCACGATCCAGGTGTCTCTGTCTAATTACTTTTACTGGGACACTGTAGCACAAATTGTAATTGGTCTTAATAAAAACCCAAAGTCAGATATGAGGGTGAAAGCTGAAAGATCAGAGAAGCAGAGCAGCCAGCAACTAGAAAGACTTCTTACCTTTACTGAATCCTTAGATTACAACAGGGGCTGAGTTCCTGTCTCTACCCCGCCTTATCACTTCCTCTCTGGCCCAGCCATATCACTTCCTGTTTCCTCTTCCCAAAGGCTGGGATTAAAGGCATGAGCCTCCCAAGTACTAGGATCAAAGGTGTGTGCCACCACTGCCTGGTCTCTAGTGGCTAGCTCTGCACTCTGATCGCTAGGCAAGCTTTATTTGTTAGAACACAAACAAAATATCACCACAGGATACAAGACCGTGGAGTCCCTCAGGAGATTCCCACAGAACTCTAATATCAGCCAAAATCTGAAACATCTACCATGGCCCTCGCTTTGCATCCACCAAGTCCTGAATCTAATCCAGTATGCTACCTAGAGTCAAAATGGTGGTTGAAGTTTGAAAATGTAGCAGTATATATGAGGGGGAAAAAAAACCCGCAAAGGTGTCCAATTACAGCCATCTTCTCATAAATACTCTGGGTATTTTTGTAAACTAGTACACTAAGAAAAATTTCAACAGCCTTCTCTCCTTTTAGTCTTTCAGGCACTAACTATTCTGTTGTCAGTGTTGAAGTGTTCTCACTATTCTCCTCCTTGGTTGTCTAGGTCTTCCGAGTATGTTCCCTTAATCAGAACCTGTTTTTAAAAAATGCAGATTCAATGCTCTCCTCCAGGTCTACTGAATCAGGAATGCTCTGCCAAGAACATAAGTCTCTTCTGCAAGTTAAAACATGGACTCAGGAGAGAGAGACAGAGACAGAGAGAGACAGAGACAGAGACAGAGAGAGAGAACAGAGGAGGCAAGCTGTAGTAATCTTGATAGCATCATGTAGTAGCATCTTGGTAGATGCTGGGAAGAGGGAAATGGAAAAGAGAAGGAGAGAAAGCCTTACTTCTAGAGTCAGAGGTCAGGAAAACAGGCCGGCTCAGCAATGGAGGTCTTTCAGAGCTGTATTGGGTGGGGAGTGAGAGAAAAGAAATCGATGCTGTCTCAGTTAGAACTGAGACAAGTGGGGGAGACTTTCAGTAAGGAGCTGTAAGTAGCTGCATCCAGAGAGGGAACAGTTGGATCACATGGGAGTCCTAACAGTCTTTTGAGGAGCTGCTCTCCTGATTACCACAGCACTGATCTGCATTCCCACCTCAGGCTCCTTTCCCCCACTCTCCATCCTAATGTTTGTTGTTTGTTGTTTGTTTTCTTGATGAACCCCTTCCTGACCAAGGTGAGACACAATTTCAACAGATTCTTGTAGAGGACAAGACAGATTGGCCTTGTGAATTTTAAAAGTTGCTTTATTTAGGGGGAGAAAAAGGTCTAAAACTCGGTTCTACATGATATTCTGTGCTCAACTCTGACTTAAGGTCAAGTGGGAATTTATAAACAATCTGGGGTCAGTGGCTAGAAAGCTATTTAGAAGAAACCTGAGGAGTAAAGAGGATTCTCATTAGACAAATGTAACAGCATTCTCGCTGGAGGGCAGGTCAGAATGCTAATATACTCAGCATGGTCAGACACTAAGGATAGAGGCTTTTTGCTAAACGGATACAGTGAGACTCGAGATAAAATTGGATTCCACCAGAACATAGAATGAAGTCCAAGGTCAAGTTCAATCAGCAAGGACCCAGGATAGACTGACAAAGTGTTGTCAAGGAGAGTCTTGTCACCATTACAAGGAGGAATGACCCCACTCTCTTGAGCCCAAGGGTAGATCTCTTCATTAGTGTTCTGTCCTGCTCTATCATCATGAAGGCAGCTCTGTCATCCCACTACTAAAGTGAAGCTGCTCAGTGTTAGGGAGGGAGCAAATGCCTTTCACTCTTCACTGTGTCCACTTCATCACCCAGTGCCCCGCACACCAATATCTCTAACACCTACTAGTGTGGAAGTCCTAATTTCCAAAATCTCAGAGTGTGACACTATTTTGAGAAGGAAACAGTAATAGTAACAGGAATCGATTGTTGAGGCCTTGAAAGTGCTAATGCATTCTGACTAGTGTCCCTATTATAAAGGATAATCGGCCCCAAAGCATGAAGAGAGACCATGAAAAGACTCGGGGAGCAGTGGCTGTCTGCAAGTTAAGGAAAAACACTTGGGAAGAAAGCTGCCCCACTGACAACTCAGGCCCAGACTTCCAGAATCCAGAACTGTAAGACAACCCATTTCTACTGTCCTGGTCACCTGGGTGCACATGTCACATATCTCCAGGTCACTGAGACAAGCCTTAGTAGGATGGGTCCCTCTTTCTCATACCCGTCCAAACCCCAGACCTAGATGTGTGGTATGCACGCAAAGGAAGGGAGTCTTGCTTCTGTGTGAGGCAGCTATAATCTGGTTTCTGATCTGAAAGGCAAGAGCAGAAAAGCAAAGCTCCCTCTAGAATGGGCCTGCAGTGGGTCAGGAGGGACATGGAAGGTAAGACAGGGGTGAACGGAGACTTCCACATAACCCCAACCTGCATCCTGACACTACAGCTCATGGCTTCCCAAGGCCTCATGGCTTCAGACTCCTCCCTCTCCCTAGACACATTCCAGATATCTATGACCTTGGGTGTGAATCATGACCATGAAGTCCTAGGGGGAAAAAGTGAGGACAGCTTACCCATTGTATTAAGGAGGTGTGGCGACAAGTTTTGTATATGTGAGAATCTGGGGACTTGGGTTTTATTTTCTTCAATGTTTCTTCATTGGAGAGGTAAAATATGTACTTCGCCTGCTCTGTGAGGAATTATCTCTCTCTAATTTCCTCCAACTCATTCTAGGAATTCCTCCCAGGCCACCACCTTTGCCAGGTCATTCCCAAGCCCTCCACCTTCCCACTTTTGTGGCAAGATCTGGTCCTCTGCTTCAGAAGCCTGGGGCTGCTCTGTTCTATCTCTCCAGCCTATGCCTGAATATTAGACCCATGGAAGAAGGGAAGCCACACCAACTCGGTCTTAGGATATGTTGCCAAGACATTTTAAGGAGTTTGCTTGACCCCCACTGACATATTTCTGTAACAGTGTGATCACTTTCTGGGCAGGAAAGGCAGTTTCTGCTTGGCTGCTCCTTCCCTACATTGGCCTTTGTCTTTAAACCAAATGTGGTAGAATCAATTAAATCAGTGCTGCTCTGTCTGGTAATTATCTTTAGCACCTTAACTAGGCCACTGGCAGGTAGGGCACCCTTGCCTTCTACTTTGTAGAAAAATCTTTGTAAATGTCACTATATGGTACCATAGGTTCCAATTAAGAACCCCCACATGACATTCCTGCTGTCTTTAGCTTGTCTCCAGACTGGGGACCAAATGACTCTGGAGCTGAGAATGTAAGTAAATCTAGCAAAAAAAAAAAAAATGATTTTTAAAAAAAAGTGTAAGTTCCTAAGTGAGACCCCAGCACTGGCATTTGTCATCAGCTGATTGGAGATGTAGTGGTTTGATGATGAAATATCTCCCACTGGAATATGTGTTTGATCATTTGTTGTCCAGCTAATGACTCTGTTTTGATAGGTTGTGGTACTTTCAAGGGATAGACCTAGATGGTAGAGGTAGGCCACTAGAGGGTGAAGCTTCCCATGTTACTACCAAGCCCCATGGCAGCCCTATTCTTGCTTCCAGTACTGTTTGCTATTTCTAGCCCTATTCTGTTTCCTGATCCAATAAAACGTAACCCTCTGACACATACACTCCTGCCACCGTGAACTCCACCACGTTTTTATGACGATGGCCAAAATCTAAAACCCCAGATAAATCTTTCTGGGGTTTGCTTCTGTCAGGGATTTTTACATCAATGAGGGAAGTAACCAATACATGAAATTAATAAGAGGAGTGGGATTGTCACTGCAATAAACCCACCCATTCGTGATTCTTAGACCTTCAGAGCTGGTTTGTGAGAGGAGACTAGAAGTTTGGAATTCTGGGATAGACAATCCCTAGAGTTCTTTTTTTTTTTTTTTCTAATTCCACATTCTATTTATTTTGATGATAAAATTCTCATAATGGGAAAACCCGAAGTATGCTCTCCTGAGCATCCAGGCAGCCACCCCTAGAGCTCTCTAAGCAGCCATTTATAATGGAAACACAGAAAATGAAAACATGAATAGAAGTCTCAACAACATAAAAGCTGTGCTCACATCTGGGCTGGCTGAAGGCATCCACAGCCCCTCCTGGTGCCACACTGCTCCCGCGGGTAGAAGACACCTATGGTCCAGCCTGGGTCATCACAGTCTGGGCTGGCTGAAGGCATCCGAGGGCCTGCCTGGTGCCTTGCGTTGCTAGGTGGGTGGGTCCCATTATGATGAGCAAGTACATAGTGGAGAAATAGGAGGGAAAGAGAAGCAGAACAGTTCGTCTACTGTGGTAAGAGTCAGATCTGAAGAAGTGAGGGCTGTGAGGAATGGGCTGATATTGGCAACCTGCTTGACACCCAAGACCAGGGTAACATCCAAGCCTGGGCTGCTACCTAGAGCCATGCCTGGGTCCATGGTCCTACTGCAGCCAGAATCTATATTGACATCCATGACCCATGTTGCCACCAAGGGCCATGGGGATGCCTGGAGTCTAGGCCACCGCCTGTGGTCATTTTGGTGTCTGAGGGCTATGCTGCTGCCGGGGCCATGCTGATCTGAGTGGTCTCTGCTGCCACCTGGGGACATGATGACATCTGGGCCTGAGCTGTTGCTGGGGGACATGTCTAGGTCCATGGTCCTGCAGCAGCCAGGGTCTGTGTTGATATCCATGATTACAGTAACCACTGAAGGCCATGTGGATGACTGGAGTCTGGTCAGACACCTGAGTCCATGTTGGTATCAAAGAACTGTGCTGCCACTGGGGCCGTGCTAATCTTGTGGCCTATACTGTGTGACACACCCCAGCTCCCAATGCCTCTAGGATGAATGAAGAGGTATTGCAAAGACAGAGGAGAGAGGTAGGGTTTTGTTTGTTTGTTTGTTTGTTTGTTTGTTTGTTTTTCATAATGTTTTTCTTTGGGGGGACGTTACAGGGGTGAGGGGTGGCTATGGAGGGAATGGAACATGAGCAGGATTGGGGTACATGATGTGAAATTCCCAAAGACTCAATGAGTTATGTTTAAAAAAAAAAAAGCTATGCTCATGAGGTTTCAAAGGATAATAAGGAATTGGATTAAAAGTCATTTGGGGGGCTGGAGAGATGGCTCAGAGGTTAAGAGCACTGACTGCTCTTCCAGAGGTCCTGAGTTCAATTCCCAGCAACCACATGGTGGCTCACGACCATCTGTAATGAGATCTGGTGCCCTCTTCTGGCCTGCAGTCATACATGCTGTATACATAATAAATAAATAAATCTAAAAGTCATTTGGGCAACATTATGGTAAAGAATCTGGCTACATTTTGCCTGGGTCCAGAGAATATGAATGAGGCTGAATTCCAAAGTAATGGACTGATTCATTTGCAGGGGAAATTTCAAGACCGCATAGCATTCAGGGTGTGACATGATTAATTCTTTCTGATTTTAGCTGTATTTATATAAGAGGAAGCAAGATTTAGAGGAGAAAGATGTAAAAAGCATGCAGTATGAACGTGTGGGGATGTGTGAAATCACAGACAAAGGAGGCACAGACAAAGCAAGTATAATTTTTAAAGAGCTCAACACAATTTCAAAGAAACACTGCTCACAGCCCTGGGGCAACAGGAAAGGTGCCTTGCAGCACCACATGGCATCATTCCTGTAGTGTCATTTTGTAGGCATGCAAAATGCAAGACTTACAGAGTCACAGCAGCTGGAGTCAAGGCTCTCGAAAAAAGCCAACAAACCCAAGCATTTAATACATAGTAGAGCCAGGTTCCTTGAATGGAACTCCTCGGCAAGTGAAAGCCAAGCGTAAGCTGCAATGGAGACTCCTGGATGATGGAGCTGTGAGGAAAATGGGGTGTCCAACAAGGAAAGCTATGGGCACCAAGCAAATTGAGCCCAAGACAGAGGCCATGTGTATACCCAGTCACAACATCATGGAGACTGGAGCACATTGGGGCACAGATGATGCCACCACGTGGTCCAGATGCCAGATGTGGATTGCCTTAGTTTCTTTTTTCATGCTGTAATAAAATACTTGGACAAAAGCAACTTAAGGGGAATAGGATTTATATTAGTTCACAGTTCCTATCTATAGTCTATCATGTGGGGAAGTCAAGGCACCAGGAACTTCAAGAAGTCAGTCACATGTGCCCAGTCAGAGTCGAGCAATATGAATATGTATCTGTGCTCAGCTTACCTTCTCCACTTTAGACATCCCAAGGTCCCCTACCCAGAGAACGATCCTGTGCACGTTAAAGTAGATCTTCCTATATCAATTAAGTTAACCAATACAGTCCTTCACTGACATTCTCAGAGCACCTTAATCTACCCAATTCTTCACAGGTGTGCCTGGAGACTTGCCTCCTAATTGTCCAGTTGACAATTAATACTATCTATCACATGGACCTACACTGTTTGATTTTTGCCCTGCTGGGTTTTGGGTTTGCATTAGTCCAATCTTTCTTTACTGTCTTCCCATTATTTCTTTTTAGAATAGACATTTTTATTGCACATCCATTTTTATTAAACTTTATTATAAAGAACTTTCAAATAAAAAACATTATAAAAAGAGATTTGATGGGCATTTCTATTCTTCACCATTGTATATTATAAGTATATAACTTTCTTTTGTAACTGTCATTGCACACAGTTTCATAGATGTTTATTTAAGTTTCTTCTTTATTTTACTTTTTTTTTTTTTGGTTTTTTGAGACAGGGTTTCTCCATGTAGTTTTGGTGCCTGTCCTGGATCTCACTCTGTAGATCAGGCTGGCCTTGAACTCACAGAGATCTTCCTGGCTCTGCCTCCTGAATGGAGTGCTGGGATTAAAGGAGTGTGCCACCACCACCGGGCTTTTTTTTTTTAACTTTTTGAGATTATAATGCAATTACAACATTTATTGCACCCATTTATGTACATGTATACACATATATATCCCTAAATAAAACCTGTTCAGTCTGTATAATATTGATTGTATGTTTTCAGGACTGACTATTTAGCACTGGACAACCAACTGATGCTCCCTTCCCTAGGGAAGACCCCATCTCCCCCTCCTAGCTTTCCTCAGTTGCCTATAATTCTTGTGTAGGGATGAGGCCATGTGCGCTTTTCCCCATCTACTTTGGCATATCTACTGGTGTCGTCATTGTTCAGCTTGTGTGTGGGAAGTCACGTTGGTGAGACTTTATGGATGTAGCTTCTGATATTACTAGGAGAAACAATCTCACAGCAAACTCTGTAATTCTCTGGCTCTTACAATCTTTCTACCTCATCTTCTGCAATATTCTCAGAACCTCAGGTGTGGCAGCCTTTTGTAGATGTATACATTGGGACTGGGTTCCACAATTCTGCATTTTGATTGGTTGTGGGTTTCTGTCATGGTCTGTGTCTATTGCAAAGAGAAGCTTCCTTGATGATGGGTGAAGACTACATTTCTTGGTGGGTATAAGGAAAATGTTTATTTCTTAGGGATTATGCTGGCTTAGTAAATTATTGGTTGTAGATTCTCCTCCAAGAACCACGACCTCACTAACTACTACTGAGTAGTTAGCTAGGTTGCCAGTACCAGGCATAGTTTCCCTCTTGTTGAGCAGTTCTTAAGTCCACGTAGAGATCTCTTAGTTGCCACCAAGGTATGCATGCCACTACTACACCCTTAACAGTATCCTGCCACGCTCGCCATTAATGTGCTTCATAGGTGTCCTAGCTAGGTAGGATTGGTGGTTGCCTCCCTCCTGTGAAAGCTTGCACAGTGCCTTCCAGTATCATGAAAACTAGTCCTTGGGGAGATGGCATTCAGGTCAGTCCCAGTTCAGGGGCCTCAGCCCTCTTTCTGAAGTGCCTGGTGTCTTCAACAATAGGGACTACATTCCACTGCTGGGGGGTAACCTAGGGCAACAGCGATAGGCTGCTTTGAGAGTCCCTTGGACCGTCCTGGGCAACAGCAAAGAGGCCTTCTTCTGCCTGGTGTTAGAGTTTTGTTAGGTTGTCTTTGGCTCTTAGAGAGAACGCCATCAGCCCAGAAGGAAAAGTTCATTAAAACTATGTGTGTATGTTTAAACACTGAATTTTCAGTATTATAAGAGGATTTTTTGTCCCTAAAAATGTCTCCCTAATTACTTATATAATAGGATAACTTAAATTTAACATTTCTTATTTTTCACAAGACATCTAACAATGTCATATATGATAAGTGCCTTTATCATAGAACTTCATACAAAATAATTGATTGTTGAATAATAATTTAATTAGTCTTTAAAATGCCTTCACTTCACAATAGTTCTTTAAAAAAAACTTCTTTGATTGAAAATACCTTTTTTTTCATATAATATAGTCTGATCATGGTATCTCTTCCCAGACCCTCTCCACCACCCAATCCATCCAACTCCATGCCTTATTTCTCTCTCCCTCTCTCTTCCCCCAGCTCTCTTTAGAAAACATACAGGCAAATAAAAGAGCAGAATAAATAAATAAATACAAACAAAAAGCATGAGAAACATACACACACACACACACACACACACACACACACACACACATTTTCCCACACACAAAAAAGAACATAAAAATATAAAATCAGAAACCATAATAACGTTCAAGAAAAAAAACTGGTAGGGTTTTCAAAAATGCCCAAACAAAGCCAACAAAGTAATATTACATGAAAAAAATAAATCTACAAGACCACCCTCAAGTTTGTTTTGCATTGGCCATCTGATGCTAGGCATGGGTCCTGCCCTTAAGGGTGGTTTGTATATATGGGGCTTTGGGTTTTGTTTTTTTGTTTTGTTTTGTTTTGTTTGGGTAAATAGTTATTAGTAAGATTCCTTGTGGCCTTTCAGATATACTTATTGTTATTTTACCCTCCTCTCTCTGCCTTAAATTAAAAAAACAAAAAACAAAAACTTTGGACATTGTACTTTTGAAATATGCTGGGTGTTGAGGACTCTTGAAATTGAACTGAAGATATTTTGCATTATGAGATATCCATCAAAATATGGGACCAGGAGCTTGTGGGGAGTTTAGAGTGACCCGGCTTCTGCCCCTGTGTTCGCTTTCCTGATACACCAAGAAGTAAGGAACTTCAGCCACGTGCTCCCACTGCCTCATTCTTCCATACCTTCCCCACTGTTACAGACTGAAACTATAGGTAAAAACACATCCTTCCTCTCTTGAGCCGCTTCTGTGGGTGTTTGTCACACTGACAAGGAAAGTGATGCAGCAAGCAGGGAACTGGTAACAAACAGCCAATCTCCGGAATCCAAACTGCTCCAGATATACTGATATTTTCATTCATATTGTTTCTAGTATCAAAATGGGAGGAAAAAATACATAGGTGTGCCTCTCATCTCTGTAGTACTAACCCACTTCATAATTGTTACCTTGAAAAATTACATTGAAAAATGCACTGTCCGTCCATTGAGCTATCTACCCTGGCCTTCCGCTTCTCACCTAAGCTATCCTACTATATAAAATCTGAAGGTGGTATTTTTCTGTTGTCTCCTAGTCCTCAGGAGGCTGAAGCAGGAGGATTCAGAGTTCAAATCTAATGTGGACTACAAAGCAAGACTCATCTTAAAAAAAAAACAACAAAAACTGGCATTTAGAACAAATGAGACCTAAGCAAGCTCATTAGGATTTTCTCATTTGGGGTAATGACTTGTTCTCCTCTCTTCCAGATCTCCCATCAGTTTCCAGCTCCCCCATGATGCCCTTATCAAAGCCAGTGCTGGAAACTTTACTCCTTGGTTATTCCATTTACTTCCAATTTAAATATAATGCACCCTCTTTCTGTGTTCCCATGGCTGCTTAGGCCATACTAAAGCACCTGTGTCCCTGGTGAATGTTTCTTCTTCCCACTTCAGTTTCTGAAAGAGATGTATTTCCTACAGTGCATGGAATCAGACTTACAAAGGTACACAGTGAAAATGAATTGAACCTGTCCAGTTAAGATTTCACTGTGCTCTGAGAAAATTCACATGTCCCAAACAACTTGCAATAGATTTCTGTTACTGTTGTTATACAGATTTCACAAATTTCTTGCTGGAGAAATCTACAAAATGGTTTCTGGGATGGATATTCTGTTAGTGAGATGGAAATGGAAAATCCAAAGTGCATTGTCTTCACCTTCATTAATGAAACAGTCTGTTGTCCTAGCAAACATCTGCTAAAATGCCATGTATACCCCAAGGGACTGTATCCGCTGGATGTGGAAGAGCAAAGCCTGTCAGTCATGAATGATTAATCTTTAGCTCCAAGAATAACAAGGCAATTGTCCCTTCTCCATGGAAGGAGATCTGGTTACTCTCACTAAACACACGATGAGGGATTTCCCATCCTCCGCCCTGTAGTGTGGGCAAAAGGACATCTGAGGAACCTGGAAGCTATAGGACAGAGACACCCATGACTAGGAATACAGTCCTCAGTGAGGACTTATGAGGACTTTTGCTATACTAGTGTTGACATGCCCTGAATCTCAGGCCTTTCTCTGTGCCTAAAGAGAAGGTGAAAGGGGTACTGTAGCCAAAGATGAGAAGCTCTGCCACAGCTCTGTTGCCAGGTAACTACTTTCCAGTTTCTCCGCCATTGGAAAATTGCATTCTGGATTATAATTTCTAGTCATTGTCTAGGAAGAAAGAAAAGAAAGGAATAATTTTATATTTGATTATCATATTCTTGAGTTTCTGCATTTAAGAAAACAAGTGTCACTGGTTTTCAAATTGAGCCTATGTCTGCCTCAGGATTCAGTTATTTTCAATATAATCATGAGTCTCTTTATAGGGAGATTTTAAACATATATGTATTTATGAATCCATACATACATACATACACACAAACATGTAGATGTACAAATATATATATGGAAATTCACGAATGTATTTATATATATATTATGTATCTATGTATGCATATATTAAATCTATTATATGAATTTACATAAAAGTATTGGTTGGATAAGCTTACAGCCTGAGAAGCATCGTGGAAAAGAGCTCATCTAACAGAAAGAAACAGAAATCCAAGGGCAATCTCAAAGCAACAGGTCCCATATCCAGGATAGTTACATATACACAAACCCCTTAAACCAGCATTCCCCCTTCCAGAGATTTATCTTAACAGAACCATGTAGAGCTTGACCTGATGTTTGCATTAAGTAAGGCATCACAACATGATGCAAACAGCTGAAACCAATCTTGCTTTCTCCCCTGAGTACTAGGCAGATAACTATGCCCATCCTATGCATTACAATGCAGCCTTGAAATAAGACTACCACAATGTTATCCAGGGATGAATTTCATAGGAGATACTATAAAGCAATAAAAAGTGCTGGATATTGGTCTGGATATTGGATATTTGTGTGCCCTGGGTCTACAGGCATAACTGTCTACTAAGACATGCTCAGATACCTGTGTAAAATATGTCACTTGTGCTACTGTTCACACACTTTATGTACTTTATATATTTATTTATTTATTTATTTATTTATATAAATATATTAAATAAATTATTTATTTTCAAGACAGAGTTTCTCTGTGTAACCCTGGCTGTCCTGAATCTCATTCTGCAGATCAGGCTGGCCTCAAACTCAGAGATCTACCTGCCTCTGCCTCCTGCCTGCCGAGATTAAAAGTGTGCACCACTGCCCAGCTTGGTTTATGCACTTTAAAACAATGGAAATATAAATGAAAAGACAGAACCAATGGAGGTTGGTTTGTGTGGCAGTGGGACACATGGAGATGGGAAAGAAGAAAGATGGTGTGCCAAGCTACAGTTTTCGTTTTAGAATCTTATAATATTTTATAAAAATCAAGAAGTAAAACCAAAACTAGATATTTTAACCTTAAAAATCGGAAACACTAGTTTGGCTAGTTGTCTCTGTACCTCAACTGAGTGTACCAGGCTCTGCTGACTCCCCATGGGAGACCTTGCCTTGGAGGAGGTGAGAACGGGGGTGTTTTTGGGGGGAAGGCTATGGGATGGGAGGAGGGAAGACGGGAATCTGTGGTTGATATATAAAATGAATAGAAAATCTCTTAATAAAAAAATCGGAAACAACTGAAAGCTAACTCTTCAGTTTGGTTTATGACAATATTGTGAAGAATTATTTTAAGTGGCTTAAAACAAATGATTTTGACTCAGAAACCTCAGTAAAATATAGCATCATTATAAGAAGAACAATCACACTACATTCACCAGCTTTTTGTTAGTAACATTGATACATTTATATAAAAATGTACATGTGTGGACAAAACAAGTAAATACTTGTATCATGTATCAGTAGAAACCATTATACACATGGAACCAGACTCAAGTAAAACTCAAAGTCAAATATAACCCATGCAATACCAAGTTTGGGTGGATAGTATATGCCTCCCAACAGGCTCGGGACAGTCTTGCCAAATGAACCAGAACCTATGTGTACTCATGCTCCCATGACATATGGACACAAAATAAAGGGCCCCGAGAATACTCAATGACAATGTGTTAGTTACTTTTTTTTCTCTGATAAAACACAATAGCCCAAACAACTTATTGGAGAGTTTTTGGGGGCGTATGATTCCAACAGAATAAGAGTCCATCATGTCAGAGAAGCATGACAGCAAGCATCTGGCGTGGTAGCAGGAGCAGAAAGCTGAGGTGTCACATCTTTTGATAAAATTATGAAGTGGAGCATGAACTGAATTAGGGAGAGACTATATAATCTCAAAGCCCAGGATAATTCCTCCATTAATGCCATACCTCCTGTACCTCCCCAAGTGGAATCACCAAGTGGGCATCAGATGTTCAAATGCCTGAGCCTCCAGGGTACATTTCTCATTCAAACCACCACAGGCCACGTGGAGACCTGATTCCAACAAATTGAATGTGGGAATGTTCTGGGCTGCTGCTAAGAGAAACCGAGTGAACTGAATGGAAGTGGTGGTAATCAATCATTAGCAGTAGGTGTGACACTGAGAATAAAATCACTATATATCAAAGATTCCTACTATTGACTGGGACACAGATGGCATTGTTCATGAAACTTCAGAAGTGCTGACCTCCTCTGCCAAGCATTTGCCACCTAACAACAGGGGTTCATACAGCATTGTGTTACTGATATAAACTTCGCAGGGCTGAATCAAAGTTCTAGCCCCTATGTGGCACTCAGGTGAAAGCACAGGTGATCTACAATGACAAAGCTCCTCACAGTCCCTAGACCCTGACTTCTATGCTACCATGACAGCAGAAGCCGCCTTCCCTCCATAGTTTGGTGTCCTTTCCCATGAACTGATGGACAGACAGACTGTTTGCTTCCCTTATGGAGTCTGCTCTGAAAAGAAACCTCCAGATCTTGACTCAGTCTTCACCTATGGCCTAAGTCCAAAGGCAAACCTCAAAACTTCCTAAAACACCAAGGTGGTATAATTTTATATTAGGTGTCTGTAAAAATCCATAACCTGAATGCAAAACTGGAATCTGAAAGTGTTGACTATGGGAAGAGTTATGTGATTTTTATATGTAGATAAATTTATTTATAGGAAGTCACTTGCCTGAAATTTGAAGTCTGAAACCCAGCAGCTGGGGGTGGTATGGTGTTGTTTGAGAGGTTGATTGACTAAAATTAGAAATGAAAAGCTGTCATACTAAGTAAGAAAAGATAGTAGGAGTTTCTAGGTATAACATTTTTAAAAGAAAAAAGAAATCCTAGTCATTGGAAGATAGAAGTGCAGGAGATCTACTTTGCTTTGCTTTTTATCACAGTGACCTTTATCTTTCCCAACTCTGGGGAATGAAAAAGAGCACTGGACACAAAACAGCCCCATATTTGAGACCAAAGAATCCTTCAAAGGTCAGGAGTGAGCAGTTGATACCTCACTCATAAGTGTATCTGTCTTTGGAAACGATTATAATTTCTCTGGCTGACATGAGCTTGGAAACTAGAGAAAAGATGGCATTGTTATTGTCCTGGGCAGCCAAACTGGGATGGAGCTCAGAAATGACCACCTAAAGATAGTTGGCAGAGGCTGAGAGTGATTGAATATGGTCCCAGAAACTAAAAGAGATGAGCAATGTAAGCCTAAACTAACATCAGTCTTGGTGAATAATATTTCCATTTTATTTGTGTTGTATATTCTAAGAGCCTCAGTAAATGCCTGACTCCACCAGTAGTACTGGGCTTTGTATACCATTGCTCATGTGCAGGCATACCTGTAATAAAATTTAATTACATAGTAAATTAATAGATTAAAAATAATTGTTTTGGTTGTGCTAGAGAGATGGCTCAGGTATTAAAGGCTAGGCTCACAACCAAAAATAACTGTGGAGTTAATCTTGTCAACTTAGTTAGCCTGGAATTAGCAAAACACATTTCTAGATGTGCATGTGAAGACATAGCCAAGAAATGATTATCTAAGGACAGAAGAATTACCCTGAATGTGGGTGACACTATCCAATAGTCTAGGGCCTTGGATGAAACAAACAAGAGAAGTTAGACAAATCCTGTGAGTGCAGACATTCTCTGCACTCTGGATAGGTACCATGAAGTAAACTCCTCTTCCCTACCTTCGTACCGTGCCTTCCCGGGCATAATGTAGTGGGACCTCTCAAAGTACGAACTAAGTCCTTCTCTCCCTAAGATGTTTTGCTATGATATTTTGTCGGAGTGACAAAGATCTTACTAGCAGCAGATTGGCACAAAAAAAATGAGATTATCACTATGATTGCAAGCTCTCATGGTTCAAAAGCCTTTGAACTGATGTGTTGGAGTAATTTGGAGAATTTTGGATATGTGAGCTAGAAAATCCTAGAATGATAAAGTAGGGCATGATGGGAGAGTCTAGAGGGAGCTCAGAAGGCCAAAATGTTAATAGGAACAGAGAGAGTAAAGGTTATACTCATCCAATTTAAGATGGTAACCAGAACTCTGGGGAAATAGAAGGGAATGTGTTTGTATTACATTGTCGCAAAGAACTTGTCTAAATTTTCTTCCCACTATGAGACTTTGGGGATGGTGAGGTTAAGAGTGACAGCTAAGTCTGGCAGACTGAATGTCAAGGCAGTCTAGCATTCACCTTATATTATGGGTATTTTATTGCTATTGCTGGCTATTTTAAGCCAAGTTTATAAGAATAGCTGTGAGAAAGGAGGTTTGGAAAAGTAATTCAGCCAGAAGTCTATGTAAAGTTGGGGCTAAGAAAGATATGGTTTCTGAAAAGGTTAGCACTTATTAAAGGGGCAATAATTAGGATGCAAAAAGGGCAATAGGAAAATGGCCTGGTAGGGACAGACGATGTATGGTAGGGTAAGCATACCTGGAAATTCCTCCTAAGAAGTCATGGAAGAGTGAGGGGGAAGATGAAGTAGGCATGGACAGCCTAGGAAGTTTGAGATGCCAGAAACGTAAAACATTTGTCAGGGGAAACTGCAGGTTGTAAGCAGAGCTAACACAAGAGAGGCCATGTGGGCTACAACCAGCACTTTCATGGAGATGAGACTGCTCAGGCCTGTGGAAGTTAAGACCAAAGGACACATGAGGCTACAGAATTTAGTGCATATTGTTCTGGGTTCCGATCTTTCTTTGTCTCAACCCTCTTTTCTGTACCCCTATCATTCTCTTTGGGAGTGAAAATGCTCACTTCTTGCCACTACATATTGAAAGTACTTAACTGGTTTGGTTTTGCAGGCTTATAACTTCAGAAGTTGGCTTTAAACCTCAAAAGAAAATTTGAACTTGGCCTTTTGAATAATGCTTGAACTGACACACCTATGAGTCTTACAGCTTGGAGAAGGACTGTGTGTGTTTGGCATTACAAGATGGACGTGAACCTTTTGGTGGAGCCAGTGGTATAATTTTATAAGTGAAGAGATATTGGGTATCAAGTTGATAAGGAATGGGCTTGTCATAGTTAATCTTAATTATTAACTTAATTTGATTCAGAAATGCCTAGAAGGTTGGCACAACACCTTTCTGGATGTATTTGTAAAAGCATTAACTAAGAAGTGAGACCTGCATGAACATGGAGGAAAGTGGTAGGTACAGTCCTCTTGGATGAGGGCCAGGCAGGGTAGAAAGGAAGATGGATAAAGCTTTTTGTTGCAGACAGCTTCTTTGCCTCCTGGAAACCATTATCTGCCACACTCTATCAATGGGTATGGAATGAAACTATGAAGCAAAACAAATCTTTCATCCTGTAGTTTGTCTTGCTCAGGTACTTTGCCCCAGAGACTAATAGAGGAGCGAATAATAAACTATACCTATTATATAGCAATATGCTATAATACAAACTACATTAATGTGGCTGGCCACCACCCAAAAAGTCTTATCTTATACTGTGCTCACCTTTCTCTTCTTAGGATGAGGTAAGATGATAGTTGAAGGAAACACATTACAACTTTCCCTTGGCATAATTGAATTATTAGGCAAATACAATTGTGCTTTGGAGCTGTGATAGCTAATCTTGGTGGTCAACATGATGAAGGGAAGAAAAGATCCTCAATTTAAGACTTTTCTCCATCAGATTTGCCTGTGGGCATGACTTTGGGGTAGGTTTTCTACATTGCTAATTGATGTAGGAAGACTCTACCCACTATGAGTGGTCCAATACCTAGGCACGTAGTCCTGCTATATAAGAAAAGTAGCAGAAAATGAGTTGGTAAGCCAGCAAGCAGTGTTCCTCTGTGTTTCTCACTTCACCACCTGGCCTGGTTGTCCTCAATGATGGACTATAACCTATAAGTTGAAAGAAAGGCATTCCTTCCCAAGTTGTTTTTGGTCATGGTGTTTATCATAGCAAGAGAAAGTAAATTAGAACATGGACCATTGTTAAGTGAAAAAAAAAAGGTTACATGAGCACAATCACTTCAATACTGTGGACAGTCTGATAACTAAAAAAGTTAAGTAACAGACAAATAGTACAGTTCCCCTGGAGAAGGGATGATTCATATACAAGGTGAAATAGAGTGTGACAGACTAAGATTCCATCATACTATTCATGATGATGCACAATTTTGAACTTATTACTTATTTATATAATTTCCAATTTCATATTTTCAAATTACTTTTCTGGGAAACTGAAACCACTTAGACTGCAAATGAAGGAGTCTGGTGTATATGATTAAGAAGCAAGTTAAACACAGATTTGACATGCATGCCCATAGTCTTTCACTCAGTTCTTCCGTCTGAGACAGGTTCATTGATTGTTTCAGTTACAACAAGTTAGGCTGTGTCTTAGTTACTTTTTCTCTTGCTCTTAAGTGGCACAACAATCAAGGTAACTTAAAGAAGGGAGACTTTATTGACACTTGCAGTACCAGAGGGCTCAAGCTCATGACCACCACGGCAGGGAGCATGGCAGAAAGCAGGCAGGCAGTTAGGCAAGGCGCCGAGCAGTAGCTAAGAGCTTATTTCCTTATCTACAAGGAGGAGGCAGAGAAAGAGCTAGCTTGGAAATAGAATGGACTTTTGAAACCTCAAAACCCACTCCGTAGTGACATACTCCCTCCAACAAAGCCATGGTTCCTCCATCCACACGGGCTGTGTGACAATTTTAATTTAAAAAAAAATGTTCCCTATGAGCTCATGTATTTGAATACTTGGTCCCCAGTTTGTGGTACTGTTTAGGGATGTTGTAGAATCTTGAGGAGGTACAGCCTGGCCAAAGGAAGTACATCACAGGGTACAGGGTTTGAGCATTTTAGAGCTTTGCCTCACTTCTTGATTGCCCTCTCTGCTTCCTATGTATGATTGGGATATGATCTCTCAGCATCCTGCTTTTGCTGCTTGCTGTCACGATGGACTACCCTCTAGAACTCTAAGCCAAAAATTAACTCTTCTTGAGCTAGCCAGGGCAGTTCTGGAGAGCTCACCCTGGTGGTGACAATGAGGGAAAGCTGGCAGGCTAACCCTCAGCCACTACCCAGGCCCAGAACCAGGGCTATGAGTTGGCTCACCCCAACATCCACCTCATCTGCAAACTGCTAGAGCATATGAAGGGGCTGGACATACAGATCCAAAGCTACAGGTTCTCCATGATATAAGGCAGCAATGGAATATCCAGGAGGATTCCCAGTGATGGCTCAGTATCGAGGACAGCAGAAGCCAGGGCCTTGAATCAGACCAATGACTCATTGCAATGAACACTCACAAGTAAAGATGTATGGACTGAAGGGTATACTGTGTGACTCACTGTGTCACACTATAACTTCCACACTGAGACTTTTTGTTTGTTTTTGCTTTTGCTTTTTATTTTTTGTTTTTTCTTTTAAATTTTATTTTATTGGGGAGGGGTTATAAAAGCAGAGGGCTAATAAGACAGAATGGGAAGATGAATGAGATTGGGATGCATGACATGAAATCCACAAAGAATCAATAAAAAATGTTTAAAACAAATTCTCTTCTACCAGGTACTTTTAATCATGGCATTTTAATAAAAGTGAGTAATATAGGCTACAGTAACACCATAAATATTGGGCCCTCCTAGCTAAATGGAAAGCATTTCCTAGATGGTCAGATGTTTTCTAATTAGCAAGATATATACAGAAGGAAGGAGAAGATGGTGGAGAATTCTCCATCTCTTTCAAGCAAATCCAGAACCCTTTAAAAGAGCCTGGGTGATTGAGAGCAAGTGGAATTCTTACTGAAAGATACTGTTGGCCATTAATATATATGGATTTTGAATGTCCAGATTCAACCAACTGGAGATTTAAAATATTTGCTGAGGAAATAGTGTCTATACTGAACATGAATAGACTTATTTCCTTGTCATTATGCCCTGAACACCACAGCATAATACAGTATAGGTAGGATAAAAAAGGCTAGTGATTATTTAAAGTGACAGGAGGCTCTACAAAGATATTATACGAGTACTAAGCCATGTTTATAGAAGGGAGTTGAGCATCCACAAATTCTTTTCTTTGGGTTCTGGAACCAGTTTCCTGTGGATGCTGAAGTATCACAGCACCATGGATCTTCTTAGCCTTTCCCAAAGGAATATTATTCATCTTCAAAAGTATCTAGGTACTGTGGTAAGAGAAACAGACAATTCAGAGATGGTTGGAGGCTGGGTCTGTACTGATACTACCACAGGCATATCAAAATATCCCTGTGGCCAATCTATTAGAAAGGACTTTCCATGAAAAGGAATCCATTGTGCTGACTTTCAGCATGAAAGGGGTAATTCCTCTGTCTTTCACTGACTCAGGAAATACAGATCTAGTGTCAGGTGGTAAAGATGGGAATGGCCTTTAAATTTACCTCGTTTGGGTCCCTTGCTGATATTTTAATTCTGACCGCTGCCAATCTGGACATCTCAGTACTAGAGGGGAATAATATTTCAATTAATCAGTGAATTCCATCAAAATGGAGGCTGAAGGGGTCACAACCCATGGCTTGAGAACCACTGGCTTAAAAACTTATGGCACTGGGGATTGGAGTCTTATCAAAACAAAGGGCTACAATGTCCCCTGTAATGACTAATTCTAGTGATCTAAGAGGAACTACATCATATCTAAGAGGTTCTGTAACATTCTATAACACTACAAAGGACATTAAAAGTATAGCATTTTGAATACAACTACCAAGACAATCAAACCCTTCAGAAAAAGTTTTGTTTACCCACCACAAAAAAATTCCAACAAAACCAATCAAGATGCTACTGAGAGCAATGGAAACATGGGTTAGGTATAAAAAGGTCATTAATGAAGCCAAGGCCTACAGATGGTACAACATCGAGAGAAACCGTGCCGACCACATATTGCCTTGCTAGGCTTGCCCTTATCCATACCTCTGCCTCTCATTTCTCTGTCTTTTATGAACATAATATTGGTAGTATTTGCTTTGCTCTTTCATCTGTAGTCATTCAATAACAAGCTGAGTTCCTAAGAGAATGATTACCCAGCCAATGACATTGCTCAACTTCCTCCGCGTATCACTTCATATATCCCCCAACCCTCCCCTCCTTGCCTCCTTTACATTTTCTTTCATTTGCATCCTCCTATCCCTTCACCCTCTAATAAAGAAAATTAATACTATGATCTGAGTATCAGTATTTCCTCTATCAGTATGTAGTAGTAGTAGTATTGCCAACTGAGGATCATAGGAAGTGACGAAGTCTTGAAAACTGCATCCACATGTGAGACCAGTGCCCTCATGAAAGGTTGAAGGGACTGATTTTTCCCATCCTACTAGACAAGAACACAGAGAAGGTGTCATTTTGGAAACAGGTTTTCACTAGACATCAAATCTGCCAACACCTTAAACTTAGGCTTCCCAGTCTAAAACTGAAAGGAGGGGAAAGTCAATTATGTATATGTTTTTCTAGACTAAGGATTTGCTCTATTAACTTCAGCAAACTGAAGACAGCCCTTACTAACAATAATTCCTCCACTGCCAGTCCTACATCAATCTTCTATCACAGGAGCTCTCTTTAAAAACTAGACAGACTATTCTACTGAAATGGCTTCAGTTAGCAGGTTCAGTTCTTTAGTCATACTTAACACCATTGATTACTCACCCCCCCCCATTAAACCTCTCAGCCTCACAGATTTCTGTGACCAGTTTGTTCTAAGTTCTGTTTATAATTGTTATTTTTTTCTTTTAAGCATTTTTTGTTGGAAGTTTGTGGTGGTTTGAATGAAAATGGCTTCCATAGACTCCCATACTGTAATGTCTAGTCCCTAGTTGGTATACTATTTAGGGAAGGATTAGCAGATGTGGCCTTGTTGGAGGATATGACACTGGAGGTGGGCTTTGAGGTTTCAAAGACCTCACACCAGGTTTAATGTCTCTGTCTGCTGTCTGCAGATCAGGATATAAAAGCTCTTAGCTATTTTTCCAGCACCATGCTAGCCTGTTGCCCTTGCCCAAAAAAATACGCTGGAGGTTAAATGGAAGAGTTTTGGATTAATGGCTTTGGCAAAGGAGATGTCATGACAGCCTAGTACTGATGTGGTTATTAGTGATTGCTCTTAGGCAGATCTACATGAAAGGGAGCGAATGGAACAAACAGAAATAGAAAATGCACAGTTTGAGGAGGAAAAGAGCACCAGGAAATGTAGTGTTGAAGCCAAGCAGCCAAACTTTGTCTCCTGTGCTCAAGGAGATAAAGTTTAAAGAAAGACTTAATGCTAAATGGAATAAAAGAAGTGGTACCCCCAGGGCAAGACACTACCCAGCCAATGCTGAAACTTGTGAAAAGAATAATCTTAAAGGATTTTCTCAGCATAGATCATCAACAAGTCAAAGTTTATAAAAGCATAATTCAAGGAGGTAGCCAGATTTCAATCCTAACCAGCAGAAGAACTTGGCAACTTTGGGAAAGTTCTGGCTTTAAAGGAAAGGAATTATGGAATCTTCCTCAGAGGTTAAAGAAAGCCACTGAGGCCAGGCATGTAGCAGATGAGTCTTAGCATGGAGGCCTGGAGAATCTATTGCTTGAGACTGTGAAGGTGAAGCCTGGATTGCAGTGGAGACTCCCACTGCATCCGTAGGCTCCTTATCTTTCTGCTCAATTACCCACAGATTGAAAGTATTCAAAATAACAAACAATACCGGTACTGAACATGCACTATCTTATTTTTCTTCAATATGACGGTCAATGGCTCTTCGCAAAGCATCTATGTCACAGTAGGTATTACTGGTAATTTGGAGAGACTTAAAGTATGTAGAAGGACTGTGTGGATTCTGTGAAAATACTATGCTACTTTACAAAAAGATTCAATCATATATAGATTCCAGAGTCAACTGAGGATCCTAGTAGGGATTCTGAGGGTTGACTGTGTTTACAACCGTTCAAGGCATCCTTAAAGAAATGTTCATAGTCAAAAGTTCTGCCCTTTTTCCCTTAAAGCTCCAGCTCTGGGCCATCTGCCCCCACCCTTGAACCAATTGCTTTTGAAATTCACATTCCAGTAAACACCATGATACAGGATTATTTCTCCCTCCATGGAGTATTTTATAATCTGAAGACACTTTTGGTTGTCACAACTAAAGAGTGAGGGCTACAGGCACCAGGGGCAAGGGCGACTGCCAAATGCCCCACAGTGCACATGGCAGACTCTCCTCTCTACATCAAATCATTTGTTTCCAAAATGCCAGTAATGGCAACTGTGTCTTCAAGCTTGGGCTCTATTTTAGACTTTAGATTATACAAATAGAAGAAAGGAACCATTCAACTTTAATGAAATCATTCTCAATTCACAAATAAAGAAACTAGGATCCAAAAAAAATCTTTTAAATCACATTTTCTCTGATGATAAATGATAATCCTGATATGAGGTAAAGGGGTGGCAGCCTCCCTTACACTATGAGCCTTGCAGGGCCCACTGCACAGGGCAAGGGACAGCCATATCCTTAATGCCCCATTTCCATCAAACAGATGCCATTGATAGCCAGAAAAAAAAATGGTTTGATCCAACCAAGTACTTTACATAATTGTTAAAAATGCATCAATTTAGTTTTGATCTTGGGTTCTTTCTCCCAGCTTTTTAAAGTAATGAAATGCTTTGTGTGTCAAATCCAGGCACTATGGTGTATCTCAGGGAATCTGGGCTGCATCTTCAGCAGAGTAATCGTGAGGCTCCTGTCTCATGCCCACCTGGTCATGTGCCTCTTCAGCTTGATACGAAGCCATATTACTCCAGAAGTCAGCACACAAGGTGTCAAGGCCCACGCAAGAACGCTTTTCTGTGTCCATGACTTTTACTAAGGGCTTTTCTTTTTATCCGACGTAGTGCCGCCTGCCAGGTTGCTTCAAAATACCATGAGAAATAAGGAGACTGTATTTGCTTTGTACAATGTTAGTGTTATAAGCAAGACACTGTTTGACACAGAAGAAAGCATGCAGGCACAAGCTTTTTGTTTCTTCTTTTATTGCTTTACGGCTGCATTTCCCAAACTGGGTTCTATGAAATGCTTTTCAGAAAAAGGTGCCAGAAAGAGGGAAAAGGGTTGCAGTAAAAGTGAAAATTACAAACACGTGTATGAAATTCGCTGAGAGAAATCCAGAAAGTATGACAGCTGATTACAATCTCTAAGAAACTCAAGCATGGGCAGATGGATAATTATGTCTCTTCATCTAGCTCAGGCTTTCCTGGGTGCCTTGATCAGCAATCCCATTTTTTACAAGAATTAGCAACCAGCAGGCTATTGTTTGACAGTACATCACAAATGCTACTCTGAGACATAGGGAATTCAGGCATTACAATCTTTTTCTAAAGATGAGAAATTTTGGACTCAAGCCACAAGACCAAGCTCATTGTCACCTAGTACGTGCAGATTTGCACTGCCTTCCATTCAGCATTTCTATATCCAAAACTCTCTCACCTACCACAGGATTTTTATTGCCCGTGTCTCACATTTGCATAGATTCTCCTACATGAGGACTTTCCACAAAGCCACATACTGTCAGGCCATGACTGGTCCCTGTTTCCTTAAAATTTCCACTCATAAAACCCTGAATCCTTCTGCTTGCAAATCTGGAGCCCAGAGGTAAACTCACCCATACCATAAATAGCAGGCTTATTCTTGTTTTCCTCCTCAGGGCTCACTTTGAAGTAGACATATGGATTGAAGAATCACTTGTTGAAGTTTTAAGTCTCAACCAGTTACTGGGGCTGTTGGTCAAACCTTACCATTGTATCCTGACTGAAATCACTGTTTTTCTGTTGTATGTTATGTGATAAGACTTTTCCTAGGGAGATTCAACACACACACATCTAGTAACTCCAGATAGGGAACCCATGTCATACATACTAGAGTACAGATTCATGGGGAAATTAGGATCCTGTCACTTCTTCCTCTCCCTTCGTTTGTGACTGCTACGAGATGAGCAAATCCTTCCAATACTCATTCATGTCATAATGTCTTACTGCACCAATGTCTCAAAAGCTATGAGCAATTCAAAAATATGCTGACATCTCAAAAAAAAGAAAGAAAGAAAGAAGCTTGGGATTATCTTGAGGGTTTAGATACAGTAATAGAAATCTGACCAAGCGCAGACCACAGTTTATGCCTTCAATGACTTTCTATGCCAAAGGGCCTGCCAGTTGCTGCTCACCTGAGTTGTCTTGATTCACAGTCTCCTTTTGGATTTATTTTTATTATTTTTAAGTCTCTCTCTCTCTCTCTCTCTCTCTCTCTCTCTCTCTCTCTCTCTCT
>CABHPP010140797.1:8264-29002 GCA_902168425.1 Peromyscus attwateri | reverse complement strand
TCTCTCTCTCTCTCTCTCTCTCTCTCTCTCTCTCTCTCTCTCTCTCTCTTAGGAAAGGGGGGTGAACATGAGTGTGAGTGCACACAGAGGCTAGAAGCATTGGATCCCCCTAGGTCTGGAATTACAGGTTGTTGTGAGCAACCCAATGTAAGTTCTGAGACCAATTTGGGTCCTCTGCAAGAACAGTACTTGCTTTTAACCACTGAGCTATCTCTCCAGCCCTTACTCATGGTCTCTTGTCCACTAAATCTACCACCATAGACACAAAGACTTGAAAGACCAATGGATTCCCTGATAGACCAAAGCATTCTTTACTACAATCTTCAACTATTTTTTTTTCCTGACTAAACATTCTTCCCACTTCCTATGGAATCACATCTTATTCCTTAAATTTTGCTATTAAAAAAAACCCAGGGGCCAGAAGAGATAGCTCAGTGGTTAAGAGTGCTCATGTGAAGGATCTGACTTCAGTTCCCAGAACCCCCATGGGGCTCACAACCATCTATAATTCCAATTCCAGAGTCTGATGCTCTCTTCTGACATCTACAGGCACCAGGCGAACACATAGTCCACATGCATACATGCAGGCAAACATTCATAGAAACAAAATACTAATAATAAATATAAAGGAAACCTCAGTGCTCTGCTCCCTGCCTCGATTTTACTCAGAGGTAAAGGGACTACTTGGCTGAGCCCTGGAACAAAGAGTCTGATGTTATATTTTTGAAAAGTTGTGCATAGGCTTGGAATGGATAAATGCCCTAATAAGGTGACTCAGATGTCTGATATGAAGCGGGTCCTGGTGGGGAAGATGAGAAGTGGTCAGATGGAGGGAAATCATACAGATACTGACGTGAGAACTCACTGATGGAAAGAATGAGTAGGTGTACTGAGGCTGCTGTGACTTTACTTGATACGTGACTGTCCACTTGAGGAAAGCAGAGCTCAGGCATGAACAGGCTAAGTGGGAAAGGCTTGCAGGGAAAAAGAAATACCTTTCTCCACTGTTATTGGTTTTTTTTTTAAAAGATCTATTTTGTTATGTATTATGCATGTGTAGTTGAATGCCTGTGTAAACTTACGTGAACCACATGCATGCAGTTGCCCACAGAGGCCAGAGGGCATTGGGTTCTCTGAAACTGGAGTTACAGGTGGTTATAAACTGCAAGCCATTTCTCTAGTACCTATCTTTTTTATTAAATGTATTATATTATTTATCACATGTGGGTGCGTGTACACATGTTCATGCATGAACACATGTGTGCACCTGTGTGAGTTTATGTGTACCATGGGCATGTAGGTACCTGAAGAAGCCAAAAAAAAAAAAAAGAGCATCAGATCCCCTGGAGCTGGAGGTACAAATGGCTGTGAGCCTCCCAGTATGGGTGCTGGGAACTGAATTCAGGTTCTCTGCAAGAGTAATACAGGCTGGTAACTGCTGAGCGAGCCATCTGTCTACCTCCTCACCACTCTGTCTGAGACTTGAAATGCCCTCCAAAGACCCATGAGTTTAAGTCTAAGTCTTTGCCTTAAGAAAGCCATTTCTCATCATGAATTTTGCAGGCAAATGGATGGAACTAGAAAATATCATTCTGAGTAAGGTAACCCAGACTCAGAAGGACAAACATAGTATGTACTCACTTATGAGTACATAATACATGTAAAGCAAAGGATAACCAGACTACAACCCACAGCTCCAGAGAAACTAACTAAGAAGGAGACCCAAAGAGGGATGCATGGATCCCCCTGGGAAGGGAAAGTAGATGAGATCTCCTAGAGTAAACTGGGCATGAGTGGTGGACAATGGAGAGTAGGGGATGGGGGATGAGAACATAAGGGAATGGGATGGTCAAGCTAGAACAGGGATGGAGTGGGAGAGCAATGAAAGAGATACCATGATAGAGGGAGACATCATGGGGATAGGGAGAAACTGGGTGCTAGGGAAGTTCTCAGGAATCCACAAGGATGACCCCAGTTTAGACTACTAGCAATAGTGGAGAGGGTGCCTGAGCTGACTTACCCCAGTAATCAGATTGGTGAATACCCTAACTGTCATCATAGAGCCTTTCTCCAGTAACTGATGGAAGCAGATGCAGAGATACACAACCAAACATCAGGCCAAGCTCCAGGAGTCCAGTTAAGGAGAGGGAAGAGAGATTCTATGAGCAAGGGGCATCAAGATCATGATGGGGAAACGTACAGAGACAACCAAACCAAACTAGTGGGAAGTCAGGAAATTTAGACCAACACCTGTGGAGCCTCCATGGGACTGGACTAGGCCCTCTGCATAAGGGAGACAGTTTTATAGCTTGATCTGCTTAAGGGGCCCCCACGCAGTAGGATCAGGATCCATCCCTGATGCATGAGTGGGCTTTTTGGAACCCACTACCTCATGCTGCCTTGAGTCAGTGGGAGGGACTTGGACCTGCCTCTACTGAATGTACCAGGCTCTGCTGACTCCTCATGGAAAGCCTTACCTTCTTGTAGGAGGGAATGGGGGAATGGGTTGGGGAGGGGAGGCTGAAGTGGTGGGAAGAGGGAAGACAGGGATCTGTGATTGGTATAATAAATGAATAAAATATTTTTTATTAAAAAAAAAAGGAAGTCATTTCTTCTCTCTTTTGCTGGGGCTCTTGCATATCAGAACTCCAAGCTTTCCAACTATGGGACTCCAGGATTCATGCTGGCAGCCCCTGGGTTCTCATGCCTTAGGCCTTGGACAGAGTTATACTATGAGATCTCTCAGTTCTGAGACCATCAGTTCTAATTAGGACACATCATTAGGATCCCAGGTCTTCCAACTACAGATAGCCTATTGCAGGACTTCCCCTTACCCAAGATAGCACACGAAATTTCCCCAATAAATCCCAAATAGACACAGATTATATCCTATTGGTTCTATGTCTCTTGAAAACTCTCCCCCGGGCACAAAACAATCTCCAGAGTGTGGAATAGGGGGTAGGCCTCCTCCTGAGGGTGGGCCTGGGCCCACCAATCAACTTAGAAGAGGCAGAATGAGGTCTCTATGATTTGCAAGCATTTTCTTTTAAAGAAGAAAAAAGAAAAAAAATTGCCTTAGGACCAAAATATAGGATTCTGTGGAAATGAATATAAACTTTGTGTGGGTACATTTCAAATGGGTGCCAGTAGAGAAAACAGAAAGAAAAAAAAATAAGAACAGCAAGTATTTGACATAGCAAAGGACAATCTAATCCTCCTTTTTAATAACCCCCATCTATTCTGCATTCTTTTGGAAGAACGCAATAGAAGAAAAAAAAAAAAAACAAGGCCTTATTACATTATGACTATGACTAGCACGATTCAAAGTGATCAGGGCAGAATGCTTGCCAGGCATTACAAACATTTAAAACTATGTGTTTGTGCCAAGTAAAAGAGGCTCATTCTATTCTTTCCCAGCCTCATAAGAAAATATGCACTTGCTTAAAGGGGTCATTCAGCTGCCAAGGAAATAATAACCTCAGGTTTTCAGAATAAATAACACTTTAGTCTGTGTTCCAATTCACAATATCAAGATCAGCTATGTGTGCCCTGTGTCTACAGAAGAACTCATAGCTAGCGCTTGCACAAGGTCTAATTTACCGATGTAATAAAGCAGGAGTGGGCGCTTCAAAGTCTGCTTTGCAGGTGGTAAAGACATGAGGCAGAAGGGTGTCAGTATTGTTCAAGGTCACACAGACCCTCCCACTCCTAGTGCACATAATTGCCTGCTCTAGCAGGAATCCAAACAATAAAATAAAATAGCTCTTTAGTCTGGAACCAATCACTTGCTGGCCCTTCACAACATATTTCTGTTTTCTTTCTGCTGGAGTAATTATTTGTATTTATAAGGTAATTTTATTTCCTTATCAATCACGGTTCTCACACACATTTAAGAATTTCCTTGAAATGATATTCCACTGCCATAGAGAAAAAAAATTGATTGTGATATGTTTGAAAGAATTAGGTGCCCAATTTAAAAAGCAATTATTCTCATTGACATCTTATTTGGCAGGAAGCTGGGAGACAGGGCCCTGGGCTGTAGGAACAGAGTCCTAGTAAAGACAGGCAAGGGAAGAGCTTCAAGCCAGGAGTCGGCTGGGATACTAACGTAGGTCCTACCTGTGCTGGGGAGTCCTGAGTTCCTAAGTCCCAAGCTCCTCACTGCCTACCTGTGCTGGAAAGTCCTGAGTTCCTAAGTCCCAAGCTCCTCACTGCCTACCTGTGCTGGAGAGTCCTGAGTTTATGCATGTTCCTGTCTGAGTCCCAAGCTCCTCAGGATACAAGTGCCTGGGCCTTCAGATCAGGGGGATTAGTTCTGCTGGATTTTCAGGAGAAACAACAAACAAAGTTGTCTATAGGGAGTGTCCAAATTTTTTAGTGCTAATACCATTTTTTAATTCATTTTCAGGTCATCCTTGGGCCAAACCCAACCCAAATGCAGGTCAAACCTACAGGCCCTCAGTATGCGACTTTTGCATAATATCAAGTCCCAACTCAAGTCCTTGATTCCCACTGTGGTTGGCGCTTTTGTTTCCAGGCTGGGAAAACAATCTATTGGCTTCCTCTCCCTACGGGATGTCTGCTGTGTGGATAACCCTTGAACAGCGACAGAACTGGAGAGTCCCCGTTGGAACTCCACAGGGTAGGTGACTGCTTTGTCTCCTGTGACCTCAGCGCCTTAATCCACTGGTCCTAACCCAGTTCCACTCCTTAACATGGGGCGTGGAGGAAGCACTCTAAGGAGGCCCTACCATTATCATCAGCAAGCTTTCTTCTCCTGTGGTTTTAGGCCGACCTCTTTCAGCATGGTACAATCACACTCCTGTTCAGCTGGTTGCAGCAAGCTTCAGATGACCTCAGCCTACCCTCCTGTCACCTCAGTGACAGAAATGCCAAAGATAAGGCATGCAAACTGGAAACACAAGGGTCCAGAGCCAGCAATGAGAAGGCAGAGACCCAGCCTAAGGGAATGGTCTGCTCTAGTGGCCAAGCAAGTGACAGGGCTGTAAACTCACTCTTTCAACTTAGACGTAAGTGAACAAACCTCTTCCGCTGGACTTGATCAACCACCTGATGACTCCACCCACGGCCACTGCTGCCTCCTTCATTGACTAGTGAGCCAGTTTCACAGGCCCACCCTCTGTCTTCAATTTCTTAATTTTCTCTTGAGCCTATCTTTCCTCTAAGTGAAGTCTGCTGGGAAAACTGAATATGCACATAAGCAGAAAAGTCATGTGGAAAAAAAGAGAAAACTGCATTTTTATACCTTTAAGAGGGGAGAAAAATACTTTCTGTTATATATGCAAGCTAGGGAGACCAATTAGGTAAGAAGCTATTCAAGATGGTTTTCCTTGTTAACCTAGGCTAGCTTTGAATTCCCTATGTAGCTGATGATTACCTAGAATTTCTGATCGTCCTGCCTTTACCACCCAAGTGTTGTTATTACAGGCATGGGCCATGTCACCCGGTTTTGTTCATGGCAATTCTCCAGTTTTCTACAGACATCAATTTGCTATCTTACAATTTAATACAACTCTGGCAGAGCTGGAGCCTTGGTACCAACCCTACAGGGGAAGGCCAGACTTGCCAGACTGCCCCTGTTTCAGGTGACCAACACAAGGTGGACTTCCCTTTTGACTTATGACTGAGGGAAGCCAGGGCAGGAACTCAAGGCAGCAACCTGAAAAAAAAAAAAGAACTTGAAGCAGAGGCCATGGAGGAACACAGCTTGCTGTGACTTCCTTCCCCTAGCTTTTTCTGCTTGCTTTCTTATACAGCTCAGGCCCACCTGCCTGGGGGATGGCACTGTTTACAATGGGCTGGGCCCTTCGGCATCAATTCGCAATTAAGAAAATGCCTCACAGACATGGCCACAGGCCAATCTGATTGAGGCAGTTTTTCAGTGGAGGTTCCCTCTTCCCAGGTGACTGTAGGTTTGTGCCAACTTGACAGCTGAAGCTAATTATGACACTTACTATTACCGGTTTATGATAAAGGGCACAGCTCCAGAGCAAACAAACGGAGGAGATTATGGGGCAAAGTCAGGGAGGGAGTTTTTCAGGTGCTCGTGGAGGTTTCTAGTGCACCACCACTTAGGTTAAGCCTTCATGGGGTTGTCTGCTATGCTTTGGAGGTGTCCCTCAAAGGCCCATGTGTTGAAACTCGATCACTAACTGCTGGCACTATTGGCAGGTGATGGCCCCTATCGAAAGTGAGGCCTAGTAGAGGAAGTGTGACCTAGGCCAACCTCTGTTTTCTCTCTTTGTGAGGCAAGTGTCTTTGTTCCACAGTGTGCTCCACACCATGACATGCGACAGGACCAGAAGCAATGAGCCTGACTAAGCAAAGACCCAAACCTCTGCGTCCATAGCCCAAAGTAAGCTCTTTCTCTTTTTCACGTATCTCAGGTACTCATTCATGTGTGGAAAGCCAAGATCAATTACACACGCTATTGTCAGCAGAGCTCAGCGCAACCAGCTCCCAGGACCCAAGATTTTCCCACTCGCATCAACCCTGGTAGGGCCAAGAGGGGTTTGTTACACATAAGGAAAGATGTTCCTCTCGTCTCTGCCTCCTCGGGGAATCACAGGGGTCTTCCAAGCTGCGTGCCAGGAACCAGGGGCAGCACTGAAGAGGTATTTTATCGGCTCTTACAACTCTAACCGTTTTCTTGTCCCCGTCAGCAGGAGGCCCAGCATTTTCATTTCACAGTGAACTTCACAAATTAGAAATCATACGTAACCTACAGAAATCGCCTTCTGGCTTTGGTGGGCCACAAGAGAGGTTTCCAGCCTTCCTAAACCCAAACCACAACCCTTTGTACCATGGTGGATACCATCCTCACTCAGTAGGTAAACTTGCTCCAGCGCCATTTGGAACCCAGGATCCTGTGCAATGCTCTAACCTTCCCAAGTGTTGGCAGACTCTGAGGGCAGTATGCCTCCGTCTTTGCCTCCTCTTCTTCCATTTGTGATCTCTCTCTGCCCTGACCAGCAACATTACAAGTAAAATGAGGAATAGAGGAAGGCAGAGATTTGTGGCAGACATAGAGAAAGGCTGTGCAGTGAGAAACCTGGCCCTTCAGGATTCAGGCCCCTCACATTGGCTATTGCCCAAAGACAGTCATAGCAAATGTTTACTCTGTATGAAACACTCAGCCTGCTAGTGACACACTCTCGTATGGGTGTGGTGTGTATTTTAAGGACTTACAGGGAGATTAAATTTGCTTTCCTTGAATTCTCATACTCTCTGTGTGGGAAAAAGCACCTGTTTTATTTTGATTACATTTTTTGTCTGTTGCTAAACTCTGCCTCTGAGCCACAGATGAGTAAGCAGCATTTCCGGGCTACTGCCTAGGTAGCATCTACCCAACTGGTTGTCTTTATTTTCACCAACCATGATGGAAACATGCCATTTTTGAAAATCCTAATTCAACTATTGCCCCCTCCCCAGTCCCTCAAATACTCTGATCACTGCAGATCTAGCCTTTGAAATAAGCAATTCTTCTGAAGGACCCAAACTACAGGCTGATCCACTAAAGAGTCTCGGGGACTTTGACACCTACCTGAAATGTGTTTGTACAATTTCCCATGTGTGTATGTATGTATGCCCATTCATGCATTGTTCTAGAAACAAATATTACTCGAATGCCAAAAAAGGAAAAAAAAAAAAAAAAAAAAAAAAAAAAGGTGCCATGTACTAGCCAGGGCATTCTCCATTCCTGAAACAATTACAATCAAGTCTGCCACCGGGTTGAGAGAGTCAGGGGCAAAAGGCTGTGACAACTTTCAATGCTAAATTGTCCTCATGAATGTTCCAGTTCTCAAAACTGCTTAGGAAGAGACTCCCATCTGCTGCCCTGTGGTAGCGGGGAAAGTTAGATTAGCTTTCTCAGCCTGCTTGCCCATCAGTAAAGTGAAGCTATTAACACGTTGCAGGGACTGCTGTGAAAATGTAATGAGATAACATTGTATGTGAGTCACCCTCATCCCCAGGTCAGGGCCACCATGGGCTTGATACATGTAAGTCCTTGGCCCCCCCAAGGGAGGTGCTTTCCTGATTACCAGGCCTTACCACCTCTATTCTCCTGTGCTGCGGTGCTCTGCAATTCCCAGCAGTCTTAGCAGCGTGACCCTCCAGCCCAGAGATAAGATGCCGTGGAATTGCCTCTGCTACTCTGATCCGTGGTCCCAATTTGATATATTACTAACGCAGTCAGCTGCTTTGCCAATGTTAGCAATTCCATCCTCCGCACACCTCCATTATGTCCCGCAGCTGTGAATACAAGTGCCATCCTCTCTGGCCTGGCTGTGAGTCTAGAGTACAAAACAGCAGAGGATGCTGAGGTGAGCTAGCTCTGCAGTTAGGCAGCTCCTTCTGGTCCTTCTCCTGACCACCTATAGCCCTACAAGAGTGTTTTCATCCTAGGTGGCAGACCCTGGCCTCTGGAGAGAACAGGTGCCTTTCTATGGACCACGCCTGGCTTAAGCTATCCTGGGAAGGTACATTTCTGGTCTTCCAGGTAGAGGTCTTAGGATTCTTACATAGACCAGTCTCTTCTTAGCAGACAGCCTCATACTCAATCCCCTTTAAGCAGTGCTGCAGGACAAAAATATGCGCAGAGTCCTCCCTCTGTGAGAGGCCTTTCAACTTGTAGGCACCCAACCCTAACATCAACAGCACATTATCTGAAAACTCAAAGTCTTGAGTTCTGCCCAGGCTTCCTGATTCAGAAATGCTGGGTCTGCTCAGAGGGTCAGAGCCAAGGACAATGGTTCTAAGGCAGCTTCTAACATGCCATCCTGGTCTGCTTTCTCTCTCTCTCTCTCTCTCTCTCTCTCTCTCTCTCTCTCTCTCTCTCCCTCCCTCCCTCCCTCCCTCCCTCTCTGATTCTAATATTCAGCTTCCTTAGGAGTCTCTCCGGCTGTTGTCTAGTTTGATCTGTTTCGTTCTGTGACATGGCCCAACTATGTAGCCCAAGCTGGCTTTGAACTCACACTCATCCTGCCTCAGCCTCCTCAGTGCTATGATTAGAAGGTTAGAGTACCACATTCATCTGCTGTGTGGTTGAGGCTTTCCAAATGTCCTGATCACTAGAGAATCTCTACTCTAATAAGAAAATCGTAGTCTCTCTCTTTGGGAATCTGTAACATATTCTCAAATCTACTTTGTATCCCTTTTCACAGGTGCAGGACATTCACTTGCCAAATTCCACCAGGAGCTGGGAACCCACTGAGATTTTCCCAGGAGGCAACTGGTGCCATTCTCCCTGTGGCTCTGGGAAGGTGATTCTATGTTGGCTCAGTTCACACACACACAAAAAACTGGACACTCAAAGAGTACTCGGGCAGGACCAGCTTAATAAAAGCAGGTGGTGGAATGAGATCAGATGTGCCATCATCGACTGGCATGCCTCAGAGCTTATGTATATTTCCAGTGCTGCTGCAAACCTGTCGTTACAAGTGTGGTGTTCAGCAGGATTGGTTTATACCACGTATCCAATCGCAAATGTATCTACAAAGCACATTAGCGTCTCCAAGTCACTGAGAATTATTCTTACCCATCACTGACCATTTCGGATTCCAGTCTTAACAAGTGTAGGCCTGGCCTCCTCTTACGCCTGGCACAGCCTGGTTTGCTTCGCTTTCTCACTATTGCTTTACTTCACTGTTGCCTTCCTGCCAAATATGTATAAGCTGGTACATAATCTCAATAGCATGCTTATATCCTCTCTGTGTGTTTCTCTGTCCGTCTGTCTCTCTCTGTGTGTGTCTGTCTATCTGTCTGTCTGTCTCTCTGTTTCCACCACACACACCCCCAATCATACTCTACTGCTCCAGAAGACAGAGGACCTTATAAGTACTGCTCATTCCTATTCCTCCAAACTGAGCTCATGATTTCTTTCAATAGATAGTGACTCTTTGAAGTCCACAGCTTCTCTAACTAGAGGGGAACCTTCAGAACCAGGCCCAGGGCAGATGGCACATATCATCCTCAGGAGTAGTGGCCCCTACACAAGCCTCACCTGAATGAAGCCTCACACAGCATTTCCCCCAGTGCTGCTGCTACATGGTGTTGCTGATCGTAAGTACCAGCTTTATTCACTCACTAGTTCATGTGCTGACTGTTGGGTACTTCCTGCATTTCAGGGATACAACAATTCAGACCTCCCACATTAATGTCTTCTGTGTGTTTGGGGGTTTTGACAGGGACTTACTTGCTCTGTAGCCCAGACTGGCTTCGAACTTGTGATCCTCCTGCCTCTACCTCCCGAGTGCTAGGATTACAGGCATGCATTAGCTGGAGTTAGCATTTTGTATAATCATCTATAATTTTCAGTTCAGATTTAACTAGGGGTTACTAGACCCCCAAGGAATGACTATATATAGACACAGAGTCACAGTATTGTCTCATATTCTTAGTGTGGTCTACTGATTCCTACTGTGTTACCCTTTGTATTTATTGCAGATTGTTTTATGATTAATGTCTCATGCAATGGGCTTATGAAACCCTTCTGAATTCCCTTAATGTGCAATCCTGATTTAACAAGTGTTTTGCCACTGTAATTGCATAATTATCACTTGAGACATTTTGAGTCTTTTCAGCCTGAGTTCTCTATCTTTTGTTCTATTCTTATTCCAGCATTCCGGGCTTCTTTGGATGCCTGTCCTCTTTTCTACATCCATTCTGCCCCTTGCTTTGTTCTCAGCAGCACCTGACACAGTGCAGAGCAAAGAGCCTAATGTCTGACTGTCTCAGGCCAGAACATTTGCCACTGTGGAATAGCTGGCTGGTCCTGTTCAGCTTACAAAACCTCCCTGAGCCGGGGAAGGTCTGTTGAGACGTGCAACATGGCAGCGCCTTCATAACTGGCCACAGGCTTTCTACAGACAGGTCCGAGTCCTGCAGAAGCACACAACTGATTGACTGGGAAGGGGGAGTGCAGTCACTTGCCAGGTGCTGGCTATATTTCTTCACAGTGGCCTCCTGCACCGGTGACTACCCAGAAGACAAACACAACAGTCTTCTATTATGTTCTGCTTGCTTGCCAGGGCCATGTGCAAAGGGCGCATACCCACTTCTAAGAAGCTTGACCTGAGACCTAAATATGGGCATTTCCAAGTTATATTATGATGAAGTCTATAGCTCCATCTGCATCTCATCTCTCTTTTATGTTCATGTTTCTATTTATGTGTATCATAGATACATAAATAAAAAGACATATACAGGAATTCATCAGCACTGTTTGTAACAATTTCTCCAGTAAATAAGATAAAAACATGTTAAAATTGGGTGAAATGTTTAAGTTGGTAGTCCATACCTGTAATCCCAACACTGAGTCCAGATGATCAAGAGCCCATACAGCCTGAGTCATACAGCAAGATCCTTTCACAAGTAAACAAACAAACACTAGAAGGTCAGGTTTGCCCAGTCAGAAAGAAACAATAGAACAGTCAGGGAGCTACTTGCTTCACTCTGACAGTTGTCCACAGATACATGGCTCTCATCTTCCAACACATAACTGCTGTTTCTCCTTTGGTACAAGGATAGAAACAATCCATTATAAGATTCCAGGGTCTGCAAGACAAGGAACATGACTGATGCTGACATTTAGACCTGGGAGAATTCCTCCTTTGGGCCTTTATGAATGGATGCTGTGCAAAAGAATAGATGCCTCTAGCCTGCATTCATGGATTCATTACAGATTTATTGATTTACAGTCTTTCATTCCTTATCTGAAAATATTAAAATGAAAATAATAACACAGGAGGATTTTCTTTCCTCTCGTCTCTGCATAATCCTTAGCATCTCCCTTTATGCAGTGAAAGGTTTTAACCTGAAAGCATATTTTCCGAATGAACTTGACGAGTCATTTTTTTCAGGTCATGACTTCTTTTTGTGCCTCTGTTAATATTGTCCACATCCATGCCCAGACAGCAAATGTGCTGGCTTGTGATTAGAAGGTTTTGGGGAATGATGCTGGATGAATAAAATAGTCTTTTATTTTGAATGCATGTGGACATTTTCTCATATGTCATTTTAGTAAAATATAAAGTGTATGGATCTTAATATTCAGTTTGCATTTGCATACTTTTTGATCTTCATTTAAGTGGATTCTCTCAAGGAACTGCCATTTTCCAAAACATCAGTGCCTCCTGCTATTTCCAATCCCCTTTCTCATTTCTTTTGAATTAATTCAACCCCAGATGTGACACACACACACACACACACACACACACACACACACACACACACACACACACAATGTCTAGAGTAGGACTGAGTGCCTCACTGTGAGTCAGAAAAAAATGAAGAATATAAGGGATTTGCTCTTAACAATTGTTAGTGGCTACCATTTAGAGCAGTTAGTGGTTCTTAGCCCCGACAATAAGGAAGGCTGGATCTGATGGCCAGAAAATAATCACTGTCCTCTCAGTGTTTACCCTTGCCAAAGCACCTCCAGGACAACACTACTGGTTTTCAACCTTCTGTCTCCTTAGCAGCCTCCTGTGAAGATGCACAGACCTCAGAGTGCATACAAGCGCTGGAGCTTCGTTTCATGATGGGACTTCCCATCCCATGGCTTAGGAAAGGCTATTTCTGTTGAACAAGTGATTAAGTATTTCCAAGTGAAACATTTTTGAAAACGTAAGAGTGATGTTTTTCATCTTGGGCCTCCTTCGCTCAGTTTCCGTGGTTCAGCAGCGCCACCCAGTGGTAAAAACATTTCCGTGCGAAAATTCTCCCCTTTGCCTTGTGAAAGTGAACCTGGGAGTGTCTTTGAGCATCACAGCGTGGAAAATCCCGCATGAGAAGAAAGTGGACATCCAGAGAATGGATAACAATTCGCCTGGGCATTTCAGAGAAGTTCTGACCTAGAATGCCACCAAGATCACCCAGGAAACAAAAGGACCTTCCAGTCCCACCCAATTAATAACAGGGGGCAAGCCAGAACTAGCCCAGTACCAAGTACTCAGTAGCATCCCGACAGTGAGGGCCACAGAGACAAGATCATCTGGATGACGAGTCAGTCGTGGCTGGACCAGATCTCAGAGATAACATCTTTCACTTTATACATGAACTAAGACTAAGCGAAACTTCACAATATGCACAAATCCACAGCCAATGACTTTGTAGCTTAAATAAAAGTGTACACCACTCACCTCCTGGGTCATCATTCTCCTCCAAAATGTCAAAACACATGATGACCTAGTGTGACAGTCCATAAAGAAGTATATGGGGAAAGGTAAGAATAAAAACAGCTGGGAGGCAGAGACAGGAAGATCTCAAGGAGCCAGCCTGGGCTACAGAATCAGATCTTGTCACCAAAAAAAATTAACAAGAAAAAAAAAAGAATATATTTCTCATCTCTATGTCTTTTTTGAAACTCTAATATTAAAATTCTTAATGTTTGGAAATAACAGAGTTCTATATATAAAATTAATTAGAGATAAAAACCAAGTGCTAGAAATAGCTTTTATGCTAAAATGAAAGTTAGAGGCCGTGGATATGAAGCAAATCAAGAGATGTGCTGGAGACTCTCACAGGCTGGGTCCTTGTTCTGTGATAATCTGTTCTTTGTATAGGAAAGGCCATCCTTGATCAGGGCCAGGGCTTAGACATTGGCTTTCCCAACAGCAGTTAGATTTATCCCACCACAGTTCCCCCATGGTGCTTAGAATGTGTTTTGTTTCCTAATGAGTGAAAAGCAAGTGTTGTGATGGAACCTAGCAACATGGACATGGATGGAAGTCCTATTGTTCATCACCTGCACAGTTGGTCAGCTTCCTTAGCCATCATGGTTCCTGATGGCTTTAATCTTTAACGGGGTGTGTGTGTGTGTGTGTGTGTGTGTGTGTGTGTGTGTGTGTGTATGAAGTAAAGGAGTCAAATCTCTTTCTACCCTGTGAGTTCTAGGTATAGAACTCAAGATGTCCAGCTTGGTAGCAAGTGTCTTTACAAGCTGAGTCAACTCCCAGGCCCCTCCTCGTGACATATCTTTAAATATAGCAATTAATGAAAATAAGATCAAGTTCATGGTACCCAGTATTCAACTGAGAATTGTTTTCTGACATTATATTGCAAGATTCTCTAACATGCAGAAAAATTGGAAACATTTTCCTATATGCATATACTATCCCACTTTTGCAATTATTTTTCACTACACTGGATTTAAAACAATACATGTATCTACTATGCCCATTCATTGGTGAACCTGTTATTTTTAAGTGTACCTCACAGGCTCAAACATGAGTAATTTTCTCCATGACATTTTATTTTGGAAGTAAAACTCACATGTAATGAAACACATTCTCTCTCTCTCTTTCTCTCTCTTTCTCTCTCTTTCTCTCTCTCTCTCTCTCTCTCTCTCTCTCTCTCTCTCTCTCTCTCTCTCTCTCCTCCGCTCATTCTTACTCTCTTGCTCTTGTTCCATGTGTGTGTGTGTGTGTGTGTGTGTGTGTGTGTGTGTGTGCGCGCGCGCGCATGCATATGAGTGAATGTGTGCACGTGCACGTGTGTGTGCAGGTGGAGGCCAGAGGTCATTCCTCAGAAGCTGTCCACCTTGATTTTTGAGACAAAGTCTCTTACTGGGCCTCACCAATTAAGCTAGGCCGACTGACCAGCAAGTACAAAGGATCCACTGTGACTGTTTGCTCACACCACTGTGTCCAGTGTCTTCTTATGTGGGTTCTGGTGAGAGAATTCAGGTCCTCCTATTTGTGCAGCAGCACTTGATGACTGAGCTGTGACCCCACCACACAAATAACTTAAGTGTACCATCTGGAGAGTTCTGAAAAGTGCTCACATTCTACAACCCAAGCCTCTGTCGTGGCACCTGGAGCATTGATGCCACCCCCTAGAATGTTTCCACATGACCCCTTCTGGTAAACTCCTGACCCGACAATCAAAGTGCAACAGCCACCCAGATGCCTTTCACCACGCATTAGTTTTGCTCCCATCAAAAGCTGGCCCGATGGGACCCAGAGCCTGTGTTCTTTTAACTGGAGGCTCTCACTCATTAACCAACAAGATTACACCCGGACAGGTACAGTCTCCATTAGTGGTTGCTGCTGGCTTCCTAAAAAGGGTCACATATACAAGATGACAAAATGCAATCCCACATACAAATCAAGACTCTTGTGGGATAGTGCATCAGTCTGTCTTTTTCTTTCCTTGATATTATTATATGCAATTATATTATATGCAATAACGGGTTTCATTGTGCATTGTAATATAGGCATCTAAAGTATTTTAATAATACTCACGCTCATTACTCTCCCTCATTCCTCTCCACTCTTGGTGATTCTCTTACCAGTCTGTCCCTTTTGAATTTTCATCTGGTCTTTTATCCTATCATTTTTGCCTTGGCAATGAAGAGTTTGACCACTAGATGGCAGGAGGAACTCATTGTATCATAACCACTTCAGGGCATAGCTCACTCCCTGTTCGCATATCTTGACATTTGAATAAAAACATAGATGCAAACAACAATCAAGAGTGGCCATATTGATGACTAGAATTTATGCACTGGAAAACTAATAAGCAACTGAAGAAATCCACAGAGGAGGCTAATTACTAGATGAGAGATTCTTGAGTGTCTGTGCACCTGTTCAAGGGCTCTGGGCAGCTTCGGATGGGGGTATAGGGTGTGCTGCATGATGTGCCTCTGAGGACTGATTGTGGAGTGCTGACTGCAGTCAGATAGTGATAGCTAACAGTGTTCAGAGGAAGGACTTTCACATCTGCTTTAAATAAAATACTGTGAAAAGCTAGCGTATTGACTCCATCTCCACTCTCAAATGATGATTTAAATTCACAAGAAAATAGACAAAGTGTGGAAGGCTTGCATCTGGACCATCATAAATAGCATTAGCCACATATAAAAATGACTGAAGAACTCAGAACACCCAGAGAGACGTTAAGGGAAGGTGCCGGGGGCCAACTCACAATCTGTGGCATTGATAATAAGGTTTGCAATACAGGAAAGGTTACACTCGTGTTAGCCTACGAAGCACTAACATGGAGGTTCTCAACCTTCCTGATGCTGGGGCTCCTTCACACAGTTCTTCATGTGGTGGTGACCACCAAACATAAAGTTAGTTTCTTTGCTACTTCATAACTGTAATTTTGCTACTGTTATGAATCACAGTGTATATATCAGATATGCAGATAGTCTTAGGTGACCCCTGTAAAAGGGTCATTTGTGATCCACAGGTTGAGAACCACTACTAAACAGAACAAGAACAGATTCAGAAGGCAAAACATCTTCCCAGGATAAGAAACATGTGTTCTGGTTTGTTTTCTGTTGTGTGATAGTGTTTATTGCAATAAGGGCTCTCTTTCATCTACAGGTCATCATCAACGGAGGAAACTCAAGGCCAGAGCTTAAAGCAGAAACCATAAAGGACCTGCGCTTATTGGATTGCTCACAGGCTACCTTTATTATATAGCTCAGACCCAACGGCCTGGGGATACGACCACCCACAGTGGACTGAGCCCTCCTTCATCAATTAGCAATCGGGAAAATGCTCCCACAGATGTTCCTGAAGCCCGAACTGGTGGAGACAATTCTTCAATTGAAGTTCTTTCCTCTCACATGTGTCGAATTGGCAACTAAGATGAGCCGCGCAGAAGTGTGACAAACGTCTTTTCCTTTATTGCATATCCTTTCACTGAATCATTCTCATCGAAGGGTCAGCGGACAGTGAGATCAAGCCAGGGGCTTGTTAGTTAGACTTTGAAACTTGCACCACCATCTGTAGCATGCTCCAGGATTTCCATGTGAAAAGTTGATTTGGGGAAGTGCTTAGATAAATATTAAATAACAATAGCTCATGGTAGCCAAGTGCATCCTGAAACACCAGCTGATCTCTGTGAGGTTTTGAATCACATACTGCCATTAGCTGCTCACAACAACTCCAGTAAAACCAAGAGCTTCTTAAAGTTACAGCATTTCTTGGGGGCTCCCCTATGGAGCCCTTCCTCACCTCACAGCCCACACAGAGCCTGTACCTACTCTAACACCCTCACATAGCCACTCCTGGATTCCCAGGTAGATATCCACATTTATTTTTCTTAACAAATAAATGTACTTAAGTAAAAAAGTGTAAAACGGTTTAATTGATTATTTGGGAATCTCACATCATGCAACCCAATTGTGTTCACTCCCCATGTGGCCTCCCCCCTCCAAAAAAAAAAAAAGTCCATTTTGTGTTATTCTATATTCACTGGAGCGGGAGCATGATCAAATTCCTAGTACCCAGCCCACCAAAGGAGGGTGAGTCTTTCTCCATCAGCTGAGGAGAGCTGTGTGGTTGGTGTCCAAGGGTTAGCTCTCCTGCACCACTATACCCACACCACCACCTGCACCACAGTACTGAGGGCTAGTGAGGGGTGGGGCCAGCTCTGCTGTGAGGGGCAGGGCCAGCTCTCCTGCCGCCCACACACATGGCTTCAGGTAGCAGCCCTAACCACAGGCATCTGCATGGCCTTTGGTGGTAACATTGGCCGCAGACATCAACACGGCTCTTGGCCATATCAGGACCACTATCCCACTCACGGCCCTCAGCGGCTGATGACCATGAGCCTCAACTGGGCCTTAGGTGGCGACACATGCCACTTACATCAGCATGGCTCCCCAAGGCAGCAAAGCCTAAGGACATCGCCAAGGCATGGTGCAGCGACACAGACTGCAAACGTCCACATGGACCTTAGGCTTCATGGAGGTCCAGGCAGCAACATGGACCTCCGACACCAACATGGCCTCTGGTGGTACGAGGACCATGGTGGTCCTTTGAGGAGGTCCAATCCAGGAAGTGAAACTTTCCCATCTTGGGCCTCCATCGTTGCCCAGAGCCAGGGGAATCCCGCAGCCAGGTGGCAGGTTCAGGGCTGAGTCTGTGTCTGCATAAGTGCCAGCTGTTGTACACCATCCCACCAACCCCATCAGGTAATGACAGCATGTAGACCTCAGCCCTCTCTCTCACCTGTCACCACCATCCAGTTCCACCTCTCCCTAGGGCGCCCACCACTCGGTTTTTCTATCTTTCCACTTCTCCATCACGTATTTGTTTATTGAAGTGGTGCCTGCCTACCCCAGGCTGCAGAGGCCCCGGGCAGCACTTGGGTGTGTCCATCCCCCTAGGCCACCTTTAAAACCTTTTTAAAATAGTAACAAAATTAGCATAAATTATAGAAATGGCAGAAACATTTTTTTAAAAAAAAATTACTTCCCAAAAGGAGCTCTTCTTAAAATCATACGGTCAATATTTTAAAGAAACTAATAGGTAATTACAATGCAAACTCTGGTCATAGTTCTAAGTCCATGTATTTATTTCATATTCTCTCTCTCTCTCTCTCTCTCTCTCTCTCTCTCTCTCTCTCTCTCACACACACACACACACACACACACACACACACACCTCTTTTTAGGAGGACAAATGCAGACATAATGTTTCACCAAGTCCATCCAAAATTGAAGCATTCCATATTGGTGTCCTCTTTTCCAAGCTCTAACTAAAAATTAAGTGCATTATAACTAGGCCTGGGGCGGGGGATGTAGAGCACTTGTCTAGCACACAGTGAGTCTTGGGTTTGATCCCTGGTACCTCATAAACCAACCAGACCTGGTGGCACATGTTTGTCATCTCAGCACCTGGAAGGTGGAGGCAGGGGGATTGCATCCTCCACTATATAATGAAGTGAAGGCCAAGTCGGGAAACATGAGATTTTGTCAAACAAATAAACAAGCAAATAAACAAATACTCCACTTCACCATTAAATGTTCTCTTTAACCCCAAGTGGTGACTGTGGGTCTTGGTGTATTGTATCTCAGGATGAAAGTCCCTTGTCAATGATCTACAAATCTATCAATCACTTGCAACAAGAGTTAAGATCACCTTAACATATGATAGTACAATGACATTGACTTTGATTCCTTATGAGGACAAGAAGCCCATATTGAAGGGCCATTATGAGTGAATAACTGTTAAGTACTTAAATGAATATATGGGTGTATTAAGAACAGTCATAGTGTGGCAGGCGACTGAAGGTTGAAACATCAAGATTAACACATGATTTGTGTATTTCAATTTCAATATTAAAATTAAAATATAATTACGCCTTTTCCCCCTCCCTCTCCTCCCTCCAACCCCTCCCATCACACCTCTTATCCTGCTTCCTCTCAAATTCATGGCTTCTTTTTCTTTAATTATTATTGCCACATATATAAACAGATAAATACAATTTACTGAGTATGTTTAGTGTTACTTAAATGTATAGGATTTCCGCACTGACCATTTGATATTGGATAACCAATTAGGGGGCTCATTCCTGAGGAAGACTAATTATTCTCTGATCAGTTGTTAAATGCCTGACGATCTATAGCTCTTTGTCTAGGGCTGGGGACCAGTGAGATTTCCATGTTAACATATCTATGGTGTTATCATTGTTCAGATCCTTTATGCAGACAGATTGTTGAGGTATCATGGGTGTCGTTTCCCTGTCTTTCTAGGAGACATGATCTTGCAGCAGACTTTATAGTAAATTTTTTTTAAAGAATCACATGACAAAAGCCAGGTTGCAGAAGACTGGAAGTCCTTTCTCACCTGGGCTTCATGTAATGAATAGAGCCAGCTCACGAAGAGCCTGCAAAACCCAAAGGGGATGGACAGGCATTATGTAAGTGTCCAATAAAGCACTGCAAGCATCTTGACCTGGTGTGTGAGGCTCTTTCCTTGGTTCACTAGCCCACTCCCATTGGATGCTTTTCCTTTCATGATACACCATCTGTTTCTATTTCTAATCACATCTCCTCAGTGCGATTGTTTGTCCTTGGACACCATAGCCTGGAATTGGGTGCCCCTGAACTCAGATCTCAAGCTCAGCACTAAGCAGGTTTTTCCTTCTCCTTTTCTTTGTCTCTGTTTTGGATACTGGCCTAAAACCTAAGCATGCTTCCCAGACACCCTTTGTCAATGTTTTCCTGACTCTGCACCTGACTTTAAAAGCATAGTTTTGTTTGTTCTCCTCTCCTCTCCTCCTGGCAGCTGCCAGGATTTGCAGCTTGCCTATCCTGTTGTTTTTCTCTCAAAATTGGCTGTGCTTGGGCTTCTTTGAATCTTTTTAAAAATTCTTTTATTAAAGAGACTGAGAATCCAGAAGGACATCTCAGTTCCCCATAACCAAAGGACCAATGAGCCTTCAGAAGACATGTTTATCTTGGGTATATCATTCTCCAGAGCAGTGAAAATAGTAACAGAGTGCAGATAGGCCAGCATGGCCAATTCAGATCAGAAAAGTTAGTAAATGTGTGCATGTGTGTTTCCTTTGTGTGAAGGAAAATATCGAGGGCAGTAACTCTCAGTGCAACTTTGATTGTATGAACAATGAGTCCATGAGGTGCTTATTGCTCAGGAAGGATGACTGACTGGCCTGTCTTCTTAAGCAAAGAGGTCCAACATGAAGGAAGTCAGCTGTGTGACCACCTCTCTCTCTCTTTTGTTAAATTTTTAAAATTCATTTTACATAACAACCACAGATCTCTCATCCCTCCTCCTGCGCCCTCTCAGTCTCCCCTCCAGACCCCCCCATCCCCTCCTCCAAAAGGGTAAGGCCTCCTATGGGGAGTCAGCAAAGCCTAGTACATTTAGTTGAGGCAGGACCAAGCCCCTCCCCACTGCATCAAGGGTGAGCAAGGCATCCCACCACAGGTAGTAGGCTCCAGAAAGCCAGTCCAC
>CABHPP010140796.1:8886-44597 GCA_902168425.1 Peromyscus attwateri | reverse complement strand
TATTCCACCTAACAAGTTCATTTGTCAGCAAGGAGAACTGCTTTGAGGGAGGGAGATTTTTTTTGCAGCATGTGTGTAAAATGTGCATAATAAGTCATTTAAATCAAGGTTATATGTTGTCTGGAGGCAATTATTCTCTTTCCTATTTGTCAAATGTAAAAAGCCAATTGTAAGCAGTTTTGAACTGTTATTTTGTTGCAATTATGCACTCCTTTGACAAAGGATAATGATTTACTTTACAAAGAAGGTGCTGCAGGGTTGCTATATGGAATTTATAGTCTAACAGGGAGAAATAATTAACCTAACAGATACACAGGAGAGGGAGGGATGTAGTCTGATGTGAATGGGCTCATCCAAGGATTGATATATGCATTTAAAATTCTTTGTAATCACTTTAGACCCATTTGCTAACATCTGGACATGATATTCACCCTGATGCAAATTTAATTTTGACCTCTGTTCCCTGTCCAATGAGACTTCTTCAGAAAATAGAGGCAGATGGCACTACTATCCTTTAATGTTATTTAGAAGTTGACATTAAGTGTATAGAGGCCAGAAAGGGTAAGGCAAAAGTTTCCATAATGAGCTCAGGCCCAGGAGTAAAGCATGGGAAAGTGCTAGGCAGCATCTGAGTAGCACACTGTGAATGTGCTGGGACACTGCATGGGTGAGGCTGTTTTCAAAGACATCATCAGGCATCAGTCAAGAGGTTAGTTATGACATAGCGTGGAATGTACAGTACAATGAGAGATCCTTCCGTTGATGTGTTTTGCTCAGTTTTATGGCCAAGCTGAGGTAGATATTTGTTTATTTATAATTAGCTGAAAGATAAAGATCTTTCTTATTTATTCCTACTTGGGGCAGGGTACTGTTATGTAGCCCTGGCTGTCCTCAAGTTGCACTTCTCCAATATTGGGATTATGGGTGTGACCATGATGGCAGGCTGATAAGAAAATGTGTTGTTTTTTTTTTAAGTGAATAACTTTATAGCACCATCGTAATCAGTCTCCCCAGTGATTATTTTATGTTGAGTAGCACATGCTTTTGTATTAGGCAAGGAGCAGGCAATGAGGAACAAAGGATCACAATAAGAATAACAAGAAGGGACACACCGACTCTGGGGTGTCAAGTGGAACTGTTAGAATTTTCTGTCCTTCCCAGTTTCTTTCCTTTCCTGGCAGGCGTTTGGGTGGCTGGCTGGTTCTACTTAGCAGTCTTTGATGCCTTTTCTGTAGGCATCAGTATTTTCCACTGTGTCAACACCAAACTCTTTGGGCTTGCTTTAGCTCCCCATTGTATGTCCCAAAAAGCTGGGATACTTGCCCTCACAGAGGAATCACTGTTTTTCTAACGATTGATAAAATCTGATAATTTCCATCACTAATTGTGTGGCTCTCCTGAAAATAATGAAAGGTCTCATTACCACCCATGTGTGTCAATGCCTGGGCTTGCTGTAATGGGAGCAGGCATTCCTTGCTTTGCAAATAATATTTCAAATAATTGAAATTTGCATTCACTAGTTTTTCTCAGATTCTTATGATGTGACGTCTGATTTGGAGAAACTTGCCAACCAGTTTCTTCACACCTGACTGGAAAGATGAAAGATGTTCCGGTATAAAATTATTCTTTACATCCTAAATTCAGTGACCACTCCCTGAGCCTTTCTGCTCATTGAATTCTTTTCTGAGCCAAGACATTAAACTCCCACGCCTCATCATGATAGTCACAACTTGTAGTCCCGAGTCAAGTCTAGACAGGATGAATGCTAAAGCTCTCTTCTATTTTACTTTCAGAGAGCCTTCCGTGTTCTTTACAAATACAGTCACTGCCTCCAATCTCCTCCTCCTCTTTCCACTGTGCATATGCCAGTGGCCTTTATCTCCCGATTTGCTACTCTAGAACTTTATCGAAGTTATTTGTGCTTTCATCCAGATTCTGTAAAAAAACAGTTCAAATTGTGAAAGGATGTACAATGTAGCCATGAGCACAGTTCTGATTTTTTTCTTAGTAAATGGGGAATTAATAGAAAATGTTTTAATCTCCTGAGAGTGAAAAATAGTACTTGTTCTGAATATAATTGGTAGTTTATCATTTGTTTTCAATACTGCAACAATTATAACATATTTTGATGTGTTAAAATATACCAGAGTGACTCATTTCTATTTTCTCTTATTTGTATTAACATGTGACAGTTGTACATATTAATGAGGTCCAGTGTTTATTTTCATCAATGTATGTATGTGGATGGCTCAAATAGAAGCTTCTCTTAGACATCAAACCAAATCACTGTCAGGATGATTATCTTCAGCTTCCACATGGCAATGTGTCTAGCTTACTTCAAGTATCACAGTATCTTCCAGTTTCATATATTTATCATAAGGGATAAAAATTCTCTATTTCATGACCAAATAACATCCCCATACATATATAAAACATGTTAATGCATTCATCTGTTGCTGGTCACCTAGGTGGATCCAAAACCTCAGATACTATGAATAGTGACGCATAAATACAGACATTAATGAAGGCATGTCTTTGGAATGTTTATTTACTATCCTTTGGAACATACCAGGAATAGGGTAGGAGGATCACATGGGTTTCTGGTTTCAGGGGGATCTTCTGTATCTCCATTATGGCTGAAATAATTTATACACCAATGACTTTTCCTTATAATTCCTCTGCTTATGGACATATATTTTACAAAGATACATGTGTACTGTATGTATGTGTGTTCCCATGTATGTGGCTGCACATTTAGAAGGTGCATACATGTGTGTGGGAATCAGAAGTTGATGCTAGTTTTTTCTGGATTGCTTTATCCATATTATTCAGTTACTCATTGGTGTTTGATTTCTCAAGTGAACACAAGCTTGCACATCAAAGAAGTACAGCTATCCACTTTGCTCTGGGGAATCTGGCTCCACCTTCCAAGTATGGATTTACAGGTGACCCTCACACTTCTTGGCAATGATGTGGATTCTGGAGATCTGAACTTCAGTCCTCATGCTTGCCTAGCATGCTTTACTCACTAAACCATTCCCTGGCCCTTGCCTACAAGTAAATGTGTATGTTTATACAACTATATGCAATATATATATATATATGTGTGTGTGTGTGTGTGTGTGTGTGTGTATAAAATAGTCATTCTAACTAAAGAAAAATAAAATCATGTTGTAATGTTAATATGCATTTCTTTGGTTAATAATGTCGAGCATTGTGAATATAATATTTGTATTAGTCATTTTTTTCCACTGAGAAATACCTAGTTAGAGCAGTTGTCCATTTATAAATCAGACTGTGTTTTCTTGTTACGTTTTTAGTTTTCTTTTACATTCTACATATTAACTGTCAGGTGAAGAGTTGGCAAATGTCTTCCAGTTGTAGGTTTTAGTTTAGTTTTTACTCTGTTAATTGTTCTCTTTGTTATGTTGAAGATGTTCAGTTTGATGCCATCTCATTTACCATTTTTGTGTGTTTGTGTGTGTGTGTGTGTGTGGGTGCGCGCGCGTGCGCATGTGTGTGTTTGTCCTGTGCTTTTTTTGTATGGTCCTGAAAATCATTACATGTGCCCATATTTCAAAGCCCTTTCTTCCATTTAGACCTTTGATCCATTTTTAGCATCTGAACAGACTCAGAGCCAGGGGTCAAGTTCCAACCTTATCAGAGTGAATGGTCCCCAGCACTATTTGTTGAAGAGGCTGCACCTTTTTCAATGTGTGTTTTTAGCATCCTTGTGGAGAATTAGCTGGAAATGCATGTGCTTACTTCTGGAGTCTCTACACTGTTTCTTAGTCTATGTGAACATTTTAATGCCATCATCTTGTCTACTGGTTCTTCTCTCTGGCAATAGGTCTTGACATCAGGTGTCAGAAGGTCTTCTTATTTTCTTTCCTCTAACTCAAGGTTATTTTGACTCACTGAAGTCTTTTTTGTTTCCATATTCACTTCACGGTAGTTCACTCCAGCTTTGTGAATATTGCCTTTGGTAGTTTCATCGTTATTATCTTGAATCAGTGTATCCCTTTATGTATTAGGAACATTTTACTACTATATAAAGACCAATTCCAATTCCCCCACTTTTTTCCATGTTTTCTTCTATTTCTTTTATCTGTGTTTTGTAATTTTCATTGCAGCCTTTCACTTCCTTAGTTAAGTTTACTCTTCGTATTTTGTTTGTTTGGGTTGACTTGTCATTATTATCTATTTCACTTCCTCCCATCCCTCAGTTACCTGCCTACTTGCTTTTGAACAGGGCAATAATACCAGGAGTGCTTATATACACTATGTATTGAATACAAACAAACCTATGTATTGAATACATAGCTATAATCACAACATTCAAGAAGTAAAGGCAGGGGGATCAGGAGTTCAGGGCCAGCTTCAGTTATATAGATAGATGACAGATAAAATGAGAGCTATGTGAGGAGAGAAAATAATGGTTTTTTAGATTACTGCATTGGATATGTACAGTTCTTGAAGTAAGCATGAAAATCTCAAGTTGTGTGAATTGGTATTTTATAAATATGAAGCATTTTAAAACTGATTATTTTCAGAAAAATGACCAACTTCTAATTATTTCTCTACCAACCAATTTGAAGACAAACCTATTATTGAAAAGTCAGTGATGAATAATTGTAGCTGCATTTTAGACTCAGGTGACAATATACCTGATATTCTCTTAGGTCCTATATACCACTAGTAAATTCAAATAAACTCAAGTCAGAAAGACAGAGCAATGGAGTAAAATATTTATAAGAGAATATTGTTCCTCTTTATATAAGTTTAATATGATCATGTTAACATATAATTAATATAGTAATATGTTATATAGCATAGTCTTTAATTACTCCCAAATATTCTCACTAATTAGGCTGACAACTGAGAAGTTATTTGTACTTGGTCCTTATGCAGGCCATGAGGAGCTTGTGTACATTATTAATTTGCATACAGACACTTCTTCATTGACTAAAAAGAGGCAAGCTTGAAAACCACTTTCCCAAATCATAGCAAGTTCTAGAAAATAATGATATTTTATTGATCAAGTACTCAAGGGTAAAAGCAACTGTTTTTGCTAGGATGCTTCAAATAATTGTCTTAATTTGTTTCATAACTTTCTACTTATTGATATATTGTTAAGGCTTAAGGTGAATATTGTGTGTGTACTTTAACAGGGGCAGTCAACCATTCAGCAAGAGCTAAGTGATTAGTTCTACATTAAGTGCCTGCTCAAAACAAGTATGAGCACCCAAATTTATTTTCAAAGGTGCGGTACTGATTAAAACACTGTGAACTGAAAAGTAATTCAGACAAAACTGTGAGAAACAGTCACACATTTTTAGAACAGTAAGTTTTCTGTTTTACTTTTCCTCAAGCATCACTGCTTGCTTTTCATAGACATGGAGAACACTTGTTCTTTCTCTTTTAAAATTCTATATGCTAATATTCAAAACCAAAAAAAATGATCATGCCATTATCAATGCATATATCACTTTATAATAGATGAACAGCTATTTTAATAATACTGTGTTGGTAACTAACTTTAATAAAATATAGATCATTAGTTATTTTCATAGCTTATTTTCTTTCTTATTTAATTAGTGTGAATTCTAGCAAGCACAGTACAAATGGCTCAACCTTCTGCCTTCAGCTCTTAATATGGATCTTACCCATAACACTTTGACTGCCTAGGGTCATACCCTTCACACAGGTATTTCATTTTGAGCCTTTTATTGATATTGAGACAATTTATAATTATTTCAAGCACAATTAGGATGAATGTTTGATAATAATTTCTTATGCTTTGCCTTTGTTTAAGGATTTGCTATTCCTACGTGTATTTTTTCACATTGTACATTTATATTGTTTGGGAAAGAATAATAACATGTATTATGCTTATTTATAATCATGTTATATATAAATAGTCATATAAGTTTCTTCTGTATGGTTCATGGGATAATATGTGTTAGCCACACTTTCCATTTTGAGTAGGCAGCAAACAAAAGTACAAGAATAAATAGTAGGTGAAAGGTAGATTGATGTAGCAGATATATAGTAAAATATCATCAAATCTGGTTCTAAAAACCTCCAGCAGAAACTGACTGGGGAATCACTGTTGGTGCAGTCAGCTGGCGATCCCAGTAGAGTCCCAGACAGGGCAGAGTGTCCCTAGAGCAAGGCTGCTAAGTAAAAGAACAAATATCAACAGGAATGTTACCCCACCAAACAAAGGGCTTACGGAAATCCAGCAGCAACTTGCTTGGGAGTTGAAGCTTTCTCTCTGGATGATCTGCCCATGGCTAAACTTTTGGCTTCACTTTCCTGCAGCAGGCACTTGGATCTCTTGGGATAAACAATAGCAACAACTGTTGGAAATGATTCACCTTCCAGCTGCTCTCAAGGACATGATGGTTTTACTTAAGTGTTGTTTTGCTGTTCTTCCTCACTTTCACAGAGGTAAGGGGACCAGCCTGTCCCAGACAAGGAGTCTTTGAGGGCACTTTGAGACAAATATCTTTGTGTCTGACATGATAGGGAGGGAAGATATGCGGAGTCAGATTCTCAGTGGAGTTCAACAGCATCTGACATAATTTTACAGATATAATGTTCATTATCTCATTGATGCAATAATGTTAGTTGTACATATGGTTCATAAGTATGTTGTTGCACTCATGGAATGATCTTTTATATTTAAAGATTATATACTGATAATGGCAAATTTTCTCTTAAAGCATGGTGTTGGATTGTGACATCCCATGCCATTTTAATGTAATTAATAATATTAAATATACTATGCTAAAATTTTATTCTTAATTTTCTTTTCTTTCTGTAAAGCTTTAGGCAAGTCTTGTTTGGACAGTGTGCACAAGACCTGGATTTGGAATTTCTCTCCATGTGGAAATTGAATGTTTCATCAGGCATGCCTAACTTACTTGCTCAACTGTGATTACTGATGATCATAGTACTTTATGAGAATTTGAAATTTTACTGTGTCTCTAAATTCTATACCTTTCCCCCATTTTTGCATCCTATTGTTTGGTAATGATTTCTTAAACTGTCTCTTAAATTGACATTATTTTAGAAAAAGGTATTACTCATATTTTCATTACTTTGGCTTGCTCTCACACTTATAAATTGTGCAATTTAATACCTGTGTCAGAATTTATAATAAATATTCTTGTCTTCTTTTGTAATTTTTGCTTATTTAATTGCAATTATCCTTAAAGTCAAAGAAAAACATTGTTGACTTTATTTATAACTCACATCCATTCAAATCTAACATCACACTCACAAGTTTCTTTGCAAAGCATTACTCTGTATTTCTGTATTTTTTGTTATGGCTTCATCATAATTTGTTAATAGAGAAGTTGTACCAGAAAGCATTATGAATGGAAATGCCTTTAACATTCCTGAAGACATCTTTATGTAGCCCTTAGACAGATGCTGGTGAGCATTTACTTTGTGATTAGTGTGGGTTTTCTGTCAATAAAGACATTTCCCCTGCTGTCCCTGTCAGTTTTAGGATGTTTATCCCCTGCTATTTTAACAGTGGTCCTTTGCCCTTATTGTCCTGCTTAACTCTGAAATTCTTTCATTTCCCTGTAAGTCATGGGGATGTGGATTTATGCTAAGCTGCCAGTTACTGGTCTTGGCTGACTTCTCTCTGAAGAACAATGTTTTCAATTCTGAGACATAGTTGACCATCACCAAATTTTCAGTTTTTGCTTTTCTCCCCTGTATTTCTATTTTCTTATTTCAAAACACCAACAGATTCACTTTGCTGCTGTTTAGATCCCAACATTTTGTGTCTGCTTTCCATCTTTTTCCATCTCATGACGTCCCCTCAGAGCTCCTTCCAAATTCCCGATTGTTTTTGCCCAATTTGTTCTTGTGAACTCTTTCAGATTTTCATTTGTGGGATGGCAAGATAGCTCATCAGGGAAAAGCTTTGCCAACCAAACAAGACCTAAACTCTCATGAAGGAAGGAAATCCATTTCCCCCTAAAAAGAGCCATTTGGTTCATTTTCTTTATTACACCTGCAACTATTTTGTGTGTGTGTGTGTGTGTGTGTGTGTGTGTGTGTGTGTGTGTGTGATTGGTGAAGACTGTTTTCTTATGCACTTTCTTTTCTTTCTTCTTTTTGCTTTTGGCAAAACAACTGACTTGTGATGTTTCTTAACTCAGATTCACTAGAAGAAAAGTATCAGTGACAAAAGCTTAAAGGATAATATGTTCAAAGAGGAACAAACATGTAGCCAAGGCAGATTGCAGGAAAATGATTATGAATTAAGCAACATAGGAGCAAATGGAAGAAGGCATCAGTGATCTGTCAGTGGCTTTGTAGCAGAGGTGGCTAGGCATGCATGCCATCTCAACAAGAATTTTGGAATACTCCATTGATAGAGGCATAAACCCAAAACAGTTTCTCTCCTGTCTTCCATATCTTCCTTGACCCATCAAAGCCTACTCCCTGGGGAGGCTCTCCTCTTTGTTGCTGCAAGGGAGTTCACCTAGTATGAAAGACCCCATGGCCAGTGTGACTGTTGTATGTCTGTCCTCTGACAGGCCTATTTTTGTATGTCTGGTATCTGTAGTAAGAACAAGAAATTTTGAATCTGAAAATAGTAGGAATAATCACCAGGAGTGCTTGTCCTGAAAGTGAGACAAACACATGAATGCCAGAAAATAGGGAGGCAAAATTCAGTCTAAAATTTATGTAAACTAGATCGTGCTGGGATGTGTTTATTTTATAGGAGGCCCCTGCATCCTGTATCTGCAAGTTCTTCTGCTGTGGCACAAGAGTTCCTATATCAGTTGTTATATTAATTTTTTTCTAGCACAGAATTACAGTATCATGCTAGAAATTAAAATTCAGTTTTGCTACTTAATGCAAAGGTCTGAATTCTTATTTTTAATGTTTTTTTTTATTCCAGTCCTCTGGTTTATTCCAGAATCAAGAAGGTATGAATGAACATTTGCCCATTACTTTTCTAAACTTTTCTTGAATTGGTTCAGCTTTTGCCCTTTTAGTATTTATGATTAGAGATAAATTTTAGTTCCACCTATTTCTTGGACTCCTTTAGTGGGCATTAAAGACCAGCCACCAGCTGTCAGATCTCAAGTTTGGCTTTCTGCTCATTCCTGTGGCTTTTATATTTCCTTCTTCAGAGCTGATCCCCAGAGATTTTCCTTGTCCCTTTTTGAGGTGGATGATGCATTTAAACATTATTATATTTCATTTGTCATTTCAATGTATTTGTGAAGGGAAGGAAGGTTCACTTTATTTCTAGAAATATCAATCATTGTTTACAAACCCAGGTGGAAATAAGAGGAGAAAAGATGAATGAAACTGAAAAGAACTAATCTAATCCATTGGTTAAGAACGGCTATGGGAACAGGATGGTGGTGTGTGTTCTGATCATAGATGAAATAACGCCAAGGGCTTAGCAGCGAGGTGCAGTTCAGAACATGAAATGGCCTTTCAGGAGCTGAGTGCTTGGCTCAGTGGTAGGGTATTTGCCGAGCATTTTCAAGTCCTTGGTTCCATTCTCCATACTCAGCGACAAAATAAATAATAATGAAGAAGTTAGTTTCTGTCCAAACAGTAATGAGATGGCAATATGTAGTTTTAAGAAGGGGAATATGGAATTTTTATTTTTGTTTCTGAAATAGAATTCTACTGAGTTTCAGTTAAAGTTTCTAGATTTGAGGAATGCAGGAAACTGGTCAGCAGACCACTGAATAGTTGGTAAATGACCAAGCAGAAAATAATCATCCACTTTTCATGAAATGAGAGAAAACAGCAGAAATATTAATCCATCTATTTGGCCGTGCTAATTTCTAGTCAATGCTACTATGCCTCAGTGTCTATTCATATACTTTACTGTGGTTATCACAGTTCTAGAAGATCTGACAATTCCACACTATTTCCCCAAGGTCTGTCTTCTTTCTTGTTATTTAGTTTTGTATGTTGGGACAGATACATGTGGGTCGGTCTTCTGTGGACTTGGAGCCTATTTTGAATTCTTTTCCAGGACTCTTCTGTTTCTGTATGGGATATACTCTTCTCACGGGACTTTGCGATGAAATCCTGGGATTGCTCAGCTCTGACATGGGTTCAGCTTATGGCCTTTTAAAATCCTCTAGGAGGCATCCTGTTCCATAACTCTTCTGACATCCATCAGTTGTAGCAGACTCTATTGGTTATTTATATTGACAGGGTTCTGTTAATTTTGGAAGCACACAGTGCCCTTTACAATATGAAAGGAATCAAATACTTTGTCAAGGGAACCTGACCAGACCCTGAGGTCAGACAATGGAGATAATTAGCCCAAGACAGATAAATTAGCCTTAATTATGTGAATATTTCAGCATCCCTGACCAATTATTCTTATCCCATTGTTTCTGCTTATAGCTTTGGGGGCTTATATTTATTATATTAATCTATTACCCCTTTGAAAATGGCAGATTGAAAACGGCAGTTGTGTTTTTAAAAGTTCCTCCCTTAAAACAATACATCTTATTTCTTGCCTTCATAAAATAAAGTTGCATCTTCTTTGGTCATTTGTTTTTACATAATTTTAATTTTGTGACAAATAAACCAAAAATTTATTTGTTTTTCCTTATATTAATACAACTTCAAAATACTTTGTCCCCCCAAAATTGAGTTACAAAAATGTTTAGTCCACAATTGTACGTGATGACTGAATTATAGTGGGCAGCAGCAGGAGTGGGACTTGAATGACATCAGTAAGCTGTCTCATTACACATGATATCACTTGTCACTATTTTTTATTTATTTTGATTTATACAACTGGAACAAGCATGACATTTTTCAAGAGTTTAAGAAAGATGTGAATAGATACTGTGAAACACTCTCCAGGTGAAGCTTTACCTTCAAAGATATGCTTTGACATAATTTTTCACAAACTTGAAATCACTATTATGAAAAATATATGCCATTCTTCTATATGAAAAAAATGATTTCTTTTTTATTTGTGATTAAAAGTATCCTATCTATATAAATACAGATGTGATTAAAAAAATAGCCACTCAAACCATAGTAGCTAATTATAATCTTCACAATCTTGTACATTAATAATTCAATATAAATTATTGAATTTATAATGTGTTATGAATAACTAAAATGCATTGTTCTAATTTGATAAATATGTGTATTATTTTTTATTTTAGAAAATAAAGACACCTAGAGATATATCATTTTATCTCTATAGCTTTCATAATATAGTTATATTTCAGTTAAAATAGAAATAATAAGTATTATCCCGGCACTTGGGAGGCAGAAGCAGGTAAATCTCTGTGAGTTTGATGCCAGCCTGGTCTGCAGAGTGAGTTCCTGGAGAGCCAGGGCTGTTACAGAGAAACGCCGGCTTGAAAAACAAAAACAAACAAACAAAATGTATAGTAAGTGTCTACTTTAGAAACTCTATATCCATCTATGCACCCAATTCTGCTGCTACTCAGTGCTAAGATGGTGTTAGGCTTCCCTACTATTATTTTTATATTTAACATAATTAATATTTATTTTTAACAATACTTCGCTTTTACACACTTTTAGAAGATTAACTTCAAAATGATGTTTTTATTTCCCACTGAGATTTTGATTGGGAAAGTATTTAATTTAAAAGTAATTTGGAAAAATAATACATTCACACACTTCATTCTTCCCTTTGCATGACCTGGTATATGTATTTCCATTGTCTTCAAATTGCTTTTGAGGTTACATGTAAGAGGAATAATTTCACTTTTAATAACTACTGTAAGCATGTCCTTTATAGATTAAAAGTAGACCCTAGCTCATTACTTTTAACAATGTTTCTTTCTCAATTCAAGTATCCACTCATGCACTTCTCAGATATTTTTGGGTAAGTCTGTTGTTTGTATTGCCACCTAGACACATAACTGTACTCTTTTATCATCTTGCTTTCTTTGAAGACAAATAAAATGGAAACTGTAGCATAAAATAGTTTTGTGTCAGTTAATACACATCTTTGAACTAACTTACTTTTCTTCAGTTATTTATTTAGCCTATGATTGATGTATTTTAGTCCCCCCTTTTCCCCTAGAGATAGAGACACACTCTGCAATTCAACCTGGACTGAAACTCACTTTGTAGTCCATGTTTTCCTTAAACTCATGACAGTCCTTGTGACTCTGCCTCCTACCTGTCAGAATTATAGGAGTAGGCTACCACATATGGCTTAAAGTTGCTGGTGTTAAAAAATAATGTTGATCCAGTTTCATGGGGGCTCCTCAGCTATTGGTTCACAGTTCATGTGTTTCCACTCCTTTGGCTATTTGTCCCTGTGCTTTTTCCAATCATGGTCTCAATATCTCTTGCTCATATATTCCCTCCTCTCTCTCTCACCGATTGGACTCCTGGACCTCCACCTGGGGTTTAGCCACGGATCTCTGCATCTGCTTCCATTAGTCACTGGATGAGAGTTCTATCATGAGCCCGCATGGAACTGGACCAGGCCCTCTGGATAAGTGAGACAGCTGATTAGGTCGAACTATTTAGGAGGCTCCCAGGCAGTGGGACCAGGACCTGTCCTTAGTGCATAAGCTGGCTTTTTGGAACCTAGGGCCTATGCTCAGACATCTTGCTTAGCCTTGCTGTAGGGAGGAGGGGACTGTACCTGCCTCAACTGAATCTACCAGGCTGAGCTGAATCCCCAGGGGAGACCTTTCCTTGGAGGAGGTGGGAATCAGGGGTGAATCGAGGGGGGGGAAAGATGGGGAGTGGGAGGAGGGAAGACAGGGGAATCCATGGCTGAGATGTAAAATTAGATTAATTATAAAATAAAAAAATATATAAAAAATGTTGAAAAGAAGTGATAGAAAGCAAACTTATTTTATTCTACCTTTCCATATATTTCCAATTAAGTAATAATTGAAAATTATAAAATGATATATCTGAAAACATTTCTAGTATTTTCTGTAGATATGTTACAGAAAATTTCTGCTACTTATAGTACTACTTTTTAGAATTAGTAGGTCTTCATTAATTAACCAAAATTTGATTTGATAGGTTTCACAGATAATGTGTTTACCTCTGTATATTTATCTAGAAAATCCTTACGGATGGATGGATAGATAGATAGATAGATAGATAGATAGATAGATAGATAGATACACATGTTCATATGGATATATATTTATATTTAAGTCTGAACCATTTTAATGTAATTCCATTGGTTACAATGTACAATTCTTTTAACATATTCCTAGATTTGGCTTTTTTAATTCATTAAAATACTTCACGCTAACACTATTCACAAATTTCAGTTCACATAAAATCAAACAGAAGAATATACATTAGCTAAGAAAACAAGAAATCCAAACTGGGTATACTAAGAATTAAGTGCATTAAATACTGAGGGATAGGATTAGGAACCCAGTTCCTCTTTGCCATCCTGAAAGCAGCTCTCAAGGTGGCTTTTGGAGAATATTTTTAATAGCTGAATTCAAATTCTTTTTTATAAATAATCTGGAATTTACCTAAAGTTTATCTATGATATACAGTATTTCAAATAATATACACTTACGAATGACATTTAGAAGCATACATGTGGGCCAGTGTTTTCTAAACTGCATAATTTTCCTTTAGGTTAGGCTCAAAGAAGTTGCAGTAGATAAGAGACAGGAACAATTTAAAGCTTTGCTCTAGCATCAGTCTCAGACCCCACGGTGGAAGTGTCCATCCCACTGTCTCATTGACCATTCTCCCTCTACAATCACCACTAGTGACTGACGTCATCACATACAGACAGAAACTATGGTCGTAAGATATGTATATGATAAATATATAATTTTTTCCAGTATGACATCAAGCTTAATGCATGCTTGACTTATCTGATAGTTAATACATTAGTTCAGGCATGTCATTTATTTTTATTATTTAGAGATAAATCTTTTTTGGTGAACAGGAAGCCCTGAACTAATTTTTGGAAGATAGGTGAAGGGAGACAAAGAATGGTAGGGGATGGCTGAGAATGACTAAGAGGAAACATAAGTTTTATTTCTAGGTCTAATGATTCTTTCATAGTATTTGACAAATGGGAAGGATTTGATATATCTGAAATTAGTTTTGGCTACATGAATTATGTTTTGTGGTCCATAACACCTTGTTAGGATTGAACCACATCATTTTTAATCAAAGCTTTTTATATTCAATTTGATTATGCCCAAGGCCATTTTAAAATCCAAGGTAAGTCAATTTTTGCCACAACTTTAATATTTACTCTTCACTACTCAGTTCTTTCTTGTTTCTTATCTATAAAATAGATCTGTAAGAAGAATAAGCTCCTTGAAATTCCACATCAGGCCAGACAATGAGGAATCCGCGGAGACCCATCTGCAAATGAGCACTTGTGTTGGTGCTAGGAGGAAAGAATGTATGAGATGTCCTTAAAATGATTTGGAGTCAGAGTACAGTTGTAGAAATTGGATTTTTCTTTCTCCAAATGTATTCCCCATGTCGGCCATCCTATTAGAACTTTAGTGTTCAAGGGTTGATGATGAATTGTCTCTATTTTCTGTTCAGTAGTAGCGCATGCTTTACTTTAATCACTAAGCACATGCCATCCGCCTGATTACTGAAATCCTGCTTTTAAGATTTAGGGAAATGATCACTCCCTTACTAAAGGAAAGGCTTGCCTTTACCAGGTATTAGCAATTGTGTTTATTGTCTTGCAGCTGAGAACCTATGACTTCCAAATATAATCTGGTTTAGGAGAAGTCAGCAGTATGAACAGAACCAAAGGGATAAAAAGAAATTACGTCCTTGATGACATCATTAAACCACTGAATCAAGAGCCCATGGCATCTGCATTCTGCTAAACTTACTGTTACGGGACCTATGGACTTTTATAAACAACATTTTGAGCTGGAGTTTCTCTTAGTTACAGTTACAAACATCCTGTCTGATAACAACATCTTTACTAGCTAAAGAGCACCATTCTGGTAATTATTCCAGGATTTTATCTGGAAGTCTTTATTTAATCCTCTCTAGATTTATATTGTCTGCAGTACATTGATATTTTGAGTGTGAAGAAAAATTTTAGTTTTCTTCTCAAACATGTTTGGTTCTGTTTTAGTAACAGAATGCTTTTGCACATTGGCAGTCATTTTTCTGTCTTCTCTTTGTCCTCTGCTAATGTGTTATGGTTTGTAACTAAAACAAACAATGTAAATATGTATTTGAGAAGACAGAACAGCCTTTTATATTTTAATGTAATTTGATACAATTGTCATCCTTAAAAGTGGAAATTCCTCAGTTTTATACAATTTATTGACAATTTTAAAAGTCAATTTGTTGGAAAGTTTTATTTTAATGTTTGTGGAACTGATTGCTGTTTTGGATTCACAAGGTCTGATGATTTAAGAAGATATGTTTATGTTCTTAATTTCTATGAGCACCACATGATAATTACTGAGTATCTTAGGGTTTCTATTGATGTGACAAAACCCTATGACCAAAAGCAACTTGGAAAAGAAAGGATTTATTTCACGTATACTGCAGATAATTGTCCATCGCTGAGGGAAGTCAGAACAGGAAGTTAAGCAGAACAAGATCCTGGAGGCAGGAGCTGATGATGCAAAGGCCATGGAGAAGTAGTGCTTACAGGCTTGCTCCCCATGACTTGCTCAGCCTTCATTTCTTACAGCACATGGGACCACTAGCCCAGGGGTGGCTTTGCCCACAGTGGTTAGGTCCTCCCACATCAATCAGCAATCAAGACAGTTCCCTATAGACTTCCTAAAGGCCAATCCTACACAAGCATTTATCCATTAGGATTCCTTCTTCCAAGATGACCCTACCTTGTGTCAAGCTGAAATGAAAACTAGCCAGCACCGTGAGCTAAAATTTTACAGAACTCTCAATATTCTCAACTTAAGTTTACCTAAGAATATTAAATGGTGAACCATGACAAAAGTCAACTTGATAAGTCACCAATAAGTTGCCACAAAGTGTATTGTATTTTCCCTTTTTCAAAATAAAATTAAAATTACAAAATACACCAATCTGAAAAGATTATGCAACAGATCACCATCGCAAGAGCCAAATGAAATTTGCAAATGCATAAAAACAAATATTACTCTGCTTTTCATAATCTTGTATTTCTAGCCAAGTGTTCACCTTGCCACTAATTTGACAGCAATTTATTCATTCATGAAGGCAAATGGGCCAGAGAAAAGGCAGGGCTGTATTAAATTAGAATGATGTTTAGACAGAATGTACTTAGTAATGTTACCTAATAGTCAAATTGGATTTTAGCTGAATAATCTAAGTCGTAATTTCTGCTCAGGAGATATAAACAGTAAAGAGATTGTTTTCATAAACTTGAAGGTCAACTACAAGGAAAATGAAAGATGTTCATCACACACTTATGTGACAATCATACTTTTTGTATTTCTTATGGTAATACAATGAACAGTAAAAGTTGAGCCTTTTAACTGGGGGGGGGGAGGGGATGGACTAATTAGAATTAAATGGTAGATTTAAAAAAACTACTTTTTGTGAGTGTTCAACATTTTCACAAAGTATTTTATGTTTTTTTTTTTAAAGATATGCCGATGGCCACTTGTTTCAAGTATGCAAGTCATGGCCATTCCTTATTTTTTCACTTTTATTGTTGTGAGTAGAGCATAGTGACTACTAAGCATTTTGTATATTTGGATATGTCTGTGCACAAAAAAATACATTATTTGTATATTTTGACCCATATCTTTTCTGCTTATATCTACTATGGGTGCTATTCACAATGCAATATTTTGCCCTGGAATTTTTTGTATTTATAATTTGATGATCAAGAAAGCAAAGGACTCAGTAACATGACCACAGCCAAACTATCCACACATGTTTTGGCATGGATTTAACATGACCACAGCCAAACTATCCACACATGTTTTGGCAATATGTTTAAATACTAAGTGTTACATACAATCCAGTTTTAGTCTGTTTCCAAAAGTACATAATTTTATGTTTAAAAGAAGCATTTAGATTGAGTTTATTGGATTTTAAAATAATTTACATACTCCATGATCACCAGAAATGATTTTCTTCCCAGCTAACAATTAATCTCAGGGCATTACTGCTGATCTCGACATTTGCATAACATGTGTGACAGTGTATGTAGCCTGGTTTTTCCTTAAATGTGAGCTCTAGACCCAAGAGTTGAATTTAAATTAGTGGGATTCATGGTTTTGTTTTAGTGCCTGACAATGATTTGGTTTAAATAGTCTTTAAGGAAGGAGCTGATGCTTCTTCAGATATAATCCAAATGTTTTGACCTTGCTATCATTGCAAAAGCCTACGAAATGCAAGGAGAATTTAGTCCTCAATTTTCTGATTCATTTACTCATCAAACTATCTTATTAGAGCCACTACATATTCAGGAAAATTCTTCACAAATTATTTCCAGCATATTTTAGAGTCCCGAGAAGCTGACACTTGCTAACCCAACCTGAATCCCTGTCGAGTCTCCTCAATGAAATACAGAACTCATGCTGTGTGTATGTTACAACAATTAATGAAGAATTGAGCCTGGAAATCCTCCCCCAAGTATTTATTGCAAAACAACTAAGCTAATTTTATTTCAGCTCTTCTCTCTTTATATTTAACCACTTACACATTTAAAGCAACAATATTAATTCTCTTGTCATTCTTGGGATCCTGTCTCACATTTATTTGAATTCTATGACTAACCAAATGCTATGTTTAATTTTCAATATACTCTGAATTTCTTAATATTCTTTTTTTATTGGTCAAATTACCTATTTTCCTTATAAAACAGTATAGCTCTAATCTTTGTTTTTGTTTTTGTTTTTTTTTTTTAATTTGGGGCTCAATTTGAACAATATAAATGAACGTGATAGTTTTGGTTAAAAAAAAATCTCCAAAAGTCATTACTCTCTACACAAAGGAATCTGAATTAAGTTAAGCCGGGGGGAAATAAAGGTCAATTGACAACATGTTCAATCCAAATTGAAAATCGTATAATGAAAATAAATGAAAGAAAATAAAGAACATATCCTGGGTCATTGGACTAAAATGACCTGGAAGGGGTATGGGGTATATATAAAGAATATGCCTGTGGAGAATCAAAACCATAATTTTATGAACTGGAAATCTATATGTTTTTTATGTAAATTTGTTTTAGAGAAGATGAGAAAAGGAATGGGATGAGGCAACTACAATTTACCAGGGCATTATGGGGGAGTTAGGGGATAGGTTTCCCCAAATTAATTGCAAACAGATCCTGTACACTATGGCTGTGTACTCACTTGCTAGTAGTAAATAGTGATAGAAAATGGATTCCTCAAACAGTTTTTAAGAAGAAAGATTGTGAAATGTTGAGAAAGACAGAAATTGAGTTGCTTTGGGTGATTGTTGGGGTAGTATTGTTTTTAATCATGTGCCACAAGCATGCTTCAGGGGCTGTAATATGATGGATTTCCACAGAGATCCCAGTATGAGATTCATTTCTCAGTGAGACGATGAGTTCTATTTCTGTGCTATATGCACACTTCTCTTTTCTACCCTTGGCCCACTGAATTGACACCAAGATACATAAGACATATCTGTATCCTAAGTGTAAAATTTGATGAGTTTGACAAATGTATACTTCTGATTAACAAGCACCCTCTTCCAAAACTATATTCTTACCATTCTTTAATGCTCTTTCCTACTCACTTGCCATTACTTCTTTTCATTGCTTTCCTTACAAAATCTAATATTCTAATTTATACATTTCTGCAAGTGTTTTCTGAACTGCATCTAAGCTTAACTGTGTCATATATTGTGTCTTTTATTTTTGTCATCATGGAGTTACTGGGTTCATTCATGTACATCAGTGGCTCATTCGTTTTATTACTGCATAGTGTCCCTAAATTTGACTATAGAGATTAGATTATGCACTCTCCTCTTATCAACATGTATTTGTGCATCTTTCCCGAGAAGAAAACCACATTTCTGTAGTATATTAATGTTCTTAAAGACTGTCATGCATCCTTGCCTACAACTGGTAGCATCACATTTTACTTAATCAGTATCATCCAAATTCTCATTAAAAGAATTTCTGTTGTACTTACTAGGATTTTATGGAAAGTGCCTGCCCATCTTCAGTTCAAAAGTCAAATTTAAGCACAGAGCTGTTCTTGTGTCTGTGTCTGCACAGCTGAAGGAGCTGTCACACAAATCACAGAGTTCTATCGTCTGATTTTTTTTTTCATTTCATGGTATAATTTATTTGCAGAAGCAGTTATTACAGTTACAATTGTAATTAAATAATATTTTTGGAAATGGAAAAAACCCTGTATTTACCATTAACAAATATATTTTAAATCAGTGTTAATATTTCTGTTTTCATTTGGGATATACAAATGTCTACCTTGACAAACATGCATTTAAATCAAAACTAAATATCCACCCTCTCTTAATGACACATCTTTTCACAGCTAAGATCCTTGAAATAATTCGTCATGTCCGGCCTTCATTTCTTTTCTGCAAATTCGGATGAGAAATGTGGATGCATGCCTCTCCCTTTGCCCCTGCCCACGACAGTTTCAAGTAAATGCCATCAGTGACCAACTTGCCAAATTCTATTAGTTGTCCTTTCACTGTCACTGTGCCTTCCTTACATTTGACACTGCTGATTTTATATATAGTCTCCTTAAAAGATATCTTCTTTGGCTTCTGTGAAGTCACTAACAGGATATCAGAATACACCATTTCATGGAATGATCTCAGTATGTGTTTGTCCATAATATGAACTCAGACAATGACTGTAGAAAGTTATTAATTATTTTTCTTATTGTATTAGCTCATATAGTTTTCATATATAATCTAACATATTTACAAACGTAAGCATATAATAAAATTCATGCATGATAATGCGCAAGAGGTAATTTTATAATTTCAAGATGCTTCCTGTTGTTTTTCTCCTAAGCAAATAATCTTCATAAACAAATAGCATCTCAATTATATACAACATAATTATGTCCTACATATTCTACTTAAGAATCAGATTTTGGGAATGATGTTTTGCTTAGCTTATGTTTTAAATTAATTTTTTTTCATTTTGAAAGATTACCAATTCTTATGTTTGGAGAAGCAATTGTCAACACTTTGTACTTAACCCTTGATTATTTGGAAGGTTTTGATTTTGCTAAAAAATATGCAGTCTTATTCCAACTGCAACTTCACACAGGGCTTCATTTTTTTTGATGTTACTTCATTAGTAGGAGGTTTGCATTGCCACTCCAATGAATCCAATTGTGTTGGTGATTTACCTGTTCCAAACTCAGTGTGGTTTGGTTTTGGTTTCCTTCCTATTCTATTTACATCCCTCAACTAATTAAATTTGTATTAGAAAATACTATCAACTCTACATCTTATTCTTCTACCTCTTCAGATGTATTTATTTTATTGTTTTGCTTGCATATATATCTATGTACTATGTTCATGTCTGGGGCCCATGGAGGCTAGAGGAGGGAGTTGGATCTCCTAAGACTAGAGTTATTGATGGTTGTAGGTGCTAGGAATCAAGTACAGGTCGTCTGTAAGAGCAACAATTGTTACTAATTACTCAGCCATCTCTCCAGCCCAAATCTGTATTAGCTATATAAGCAGAGAGAGTTGGTCCATGAATGTGTGTGTGTGTGACCAACCTCCAGGAGGATCTTGAGTAAGATGTGGAAAAACAGCCTTGTGTGTTAGCTGGTAGTTCTTTAATCAAAACAAGAAGTAGTGAGTTACATTTTCTTCCTCCGGCTTTCTAGCATGTAAAACGTAAAAATTAAAAAAAAAAAACCTAAATTTCTAGGTATGTAAAACCTGAAATTCCAGCTTCAAAAAAAAACCCTTTAGTTTTTTTCTTCATGGGAGCCCCAGCACAATAGTAAAGAACACATAGGAGTTTAAGGCTCAGTGAGAACAGCCCACTAACCATAGCATAGATGAGGGCAATACCAATCCTGCACCTGCTAGTGAATGCATTATGCTGCAAGTTGTAGCTAGCATTTTTTGTAGCTGAAATTTTCCTGGTCCTGCCTGGCCCAGGGTCAGGACAAATCTCTCTCACCCACCAGTCCCACAGCCACTCAGACCCAACCGAGTAAACACACAGAGACTTATATTGCTTACAAACTGTATGGCTGTGGTAGGCTTCTTGCTAGCTGTTCTTGTATCTTAAATTAACCCATTTCTATTAGTCTATAACTTGCCATGTGGCTCGTGGCTTACCGGTACCTTACATCTCGCTTGTCATGGCGGCAGCTGGCAGCATCTCTCTGACTCGGCTTTCCACTTCCCAGAATTCTCTTCTCTGCTTGTCCTGCCTATACTTCCTGCCTGGCTACTGGCCAATCAGCATTTTATTTATACAGAGTGATATCCATAGTAGGAAGTAGTAACATTTAATTATATCCAATAAATCCAACAATAATGAGAAAACCACACCTACATGTGAATTACCACTAGCCTTATCTTAGACCATATCTACCTCATTTTTTGTCATTTCCTTTAACACCATAGATTTTTTTCCATCCAGGTTGAAGATTTGCTGCTGCTGAAACTGTAGTGACTGTCACACTTTCATGAAGGGGGCAATCTGAAGTGTTATTTGTGTATTTAGGACCTGTTAGCTGCCTGTTTAGATAATAAGCCCACTTAGGTACAAAACTGTCTCTATTTTTGCTTCCTCTGTCTCAGGGTTAGTGGCTACTACAATTGTTGGATCAGTATGGTCCCTGCTTTGGAAGAGATGGGTAAAGTCTGTTGACAATTTAAGGAAAGGCCTGTTCTGCAGCTGCTCTTCCTGCCAGACCTTAGCCCAGTTGTTCCCATAACTGGAAAATTCAGTATGAACATAGAATAGTTGGAGCTCTCTGAAGGTGCTGCTCCTAGCCACTTTAAATGGAAATATCTTTTATTTAGCTAATTTTAATCAAATGATTTCTATTTTCTTTCTTGGAACAGGTTCTCACTCTGTAGCCTTTGCTGGTGTGAAGCTCTTGGAGATCTGCCTGCCTCTGCCTCCCAGTTGCTAAGATTAAAGGCATGCACCACCACACCCAACTATTTTCAGTTTTCTTAATCTTTGAGAATTTCATCCTATGGACTATGATCATATGTACCTCCCTTATTTTCCCTCTCCAACTTCCTTCATATCCTCCAAATCCTGCCCCCAATTTCTATTTTTTTAAATATATAACCTGCTAAGTCCAGCCAGTGCTTCTTATATTATGTGCATGAGTATGAGGCTGTCCACTGAAGCATGGGAATTCTACCTGTGATCATTGTGGCAAAGGATGCGTCTCCCTCCTCCAGCAACCATCTACTATCAGTAGTACCTCAGTAAAGGGTGAGGCCTAGAAATAATCTATCCCATCTGTGCTGGCCCTTAGGCTAGACTGATTTTGTGCAGATCACGTGCAGGAAACCAGGAACAATTTTATGTACCATATTTGCTTCATACGGAACTTTTTGTTTGAAAAAGATAAATAGGGCTAGAAATGAGGCATGGAAAACAAAACAAAACAAAACAAAACAACAACAGCAAAAAACCATGCCATGCAAGAGTGAGAACAGGAGTTCAGATCCCCAGAATGTAAGTAACAGGGAGACAGGCATGACAACCCAGCTTGATGCCAACACAAGGGTGCAGAATCAAGTGATGTCTCAGGGCATGCTGGCTAGGGCAACTCACTGAACAGGAGAGTTCTAGGTTCAGAAAAAGATCTCGCTTAGCTAAATAAAATGCAGACTGTTGAGGACACCCAATACCAGCCTCTGGTCTCTACATGCACACACATTCAAGCATGCACTTATGTATGCATACCCACACACAAATACATGAGAAGTTTTAAAAGAACTTTTAACTTTCAAAGGAAATTTCAGACTGTTAGTTCAACATTTCTATTTTTCTCCCTTCTTTCTTTCTCTTCCTAAATGTACTTCGACATTCCCCATAGAGCATTGTAAATATTGTTCCAGAATTACTCAAGTATTTGGATAATTTTATAGTCAACTTTCAAATTAATGTGGGATACTGGAACAAATAGAAATTAGGATTTTATTATGATAAGGATACTTCGAATTCCATCAGGAGCACTCTGGCGTCCCTGATAAGCCTGCGTAAATGATTTATTTTTGAAAATTCACTGAATAGCAGTGGAAAAGTTAACATGGAAATCTAACCACAGCTAATTATATGTATTAGCTATGTTGAGTATTTTGCTATCCTAGATAACCTTTAAACCTTAGCTATAATGGCAATTTAGCTAATGGAGAAGCTTAATAGGAAGAGTGTAACAAATGTACCGCCTTAGATTTACACAGAGATTGGATAAGGAAGTTAGGAGACAGGAATTAGCTGTGCACACACACTGCCAGAAAACCATGTCATTTTAATGATTCATAATTTCTAATTAGCTATGATTATTCTGAGTGGTTGTGGATATACATTTTAATTGTATCACATAGGATAATTTCCAATTTCCACAGAGATGCTGATGAAGTGAAAGTTGTATTGCAAAGTCATCATTTAAATATTTGAGAAATGGAAAGCTTTAAAGGGGATAAATATCCACAGCTTTATTATAATTTCTATTGATCTCACAAAGTCAATTTAGTCCCAGTAATATAGATGGCTGGCTGCCTTCTCTTCACTATGTCAACTTCACACTGGGTTTTCAAAAATGGGATGCATGGTTCTCCGTGTACGGTGACAGTGCAAGACTTGCGTTATGTACTCTTACTTCTAGAAGACAGATGTACAGTCAGAGAAGTGGATTTGCATAAGATAGGACTGCTGGACAGTTGCTATCCTTGACACAGCAACACGCAGTTTTGATTGGAACTGAATGCTCAACATGCTCAAAGGTGAAAGGCTTGATCTTGACACCCATGTTCCACAGGACTCTTTAACAGAGCTACCTGGAGAACACTTCAAGAGACTAGACTTGTCATTAAGTTTAATTCTAAAACAAAAGAACCAATGCCACATCAAGGAAAATAAAATTGCTTGTATAAGGCAATCAGACTGGTGTCATATGTTGGTAATTCTAGTATGATGGATTAGAGTTGGAATTTAAGTTCAAAGCCAGCCTGGGTTATAAGGTGAGATTCTATCTTCAAATGAAACAAAACAAAACAGTTATGTCTCCTATCGCTTGTGAGCTTGTGGTATTAAAAAAAAGAAATAATGCATGCTATTAGATGTGTATTTCCATGATCAGAACAATCTAAAGATATTTAGTAGCATTTTCCAGAATTCAGTTAACTGTATATATACTCTAAGCTGGTAATTTATATCAAACATAAGCTGAAATAGACATATGGAATAGACTCATTTGGAAAGAGGTCATCACCTCCATTTGTTGAAGCCCCAGAAACTGAATGCAATATTGAGTCTACCCCACCAGATACTCACTTCAACAACACAAGGAATAGTTTTCCTTTTTTAAAGATTTCTTTAATTTTATTTTATAAATATGAACATTTGTCCACATATGTGTATCTGCACCACAGATATTTGTATCTGGCTGTAGATGCCAGAAGAAGGCGTCAGATCACTGGAACTGGACTTACAGACAGTTGTGAGCCATGCTGTGGAAGATAGGAACTGAACCCAGGCCTTCTGCAAGAGCAACAAAAGCTCCTAAATGCTGAGCTGTCTCTCCACTCCAAGGACAGTTTCTTAATTTGAAGTTTTATATAAAAAAAAATCAGATGGGTGGTTATGAAAAAACATGTCTTTATTTGAATTATGATATGAGTACAGCTGAGAGGTGGATGAATTTGGATTGCAACCAAATAGGTTGCAAAATTCAGATGGCTCAGGCTACTGAAATGCCTGTGCCTTCACAGGACAGTGTCAGTGTCAAGGGACCAGTCCAGACCTTATCATAGGAAATACCAACTCCTAAGTCTCTGCCAGACCAGCAGCTAGAATACAGCAACCTGCTCACAGGTCACTCACTCACTTTCACAAGAGCCAACAAGTGCTTTCACTTTCTCTCCCCAGGGACCCATAATTGACTCTGATAGAAATGGTTGGCTGTTCACTTGGTAAAGAAATAGTCTGCTGGGTATAATTAAGAACTCTTTTAGTGCATGTTTGTTTGTGTGTCCATGCACATGTTTGAATGTGTAGACACACATGTTTGCAGGTGCATATGTATACAAAAACGTGTGGAAGTCATAAATAGATGTTTGGTGTCTTCCTCAATTGCTCCTTAGCTTATATAGTGAGCTAGGATCTCTCTCTTCAACCCAGATGTCTCCTATTTTGTAGTCTAGCTAGCTACACTGCTCTGGGGATACCCTGTCTCCACCTTCTATATGCTGACATTACAGATGTGCTGCAACAATCCCTTGCCTTTTATGTCAGTGGTGAGGATGCAAGCCTGGTTCTCATATGTGCATGGGAGGTACTTTTACCTGGTGAGTTACCACTCAGCCTCCCATATGCTCTTTGACAACCACTTTAAGGATTTTAAATTGTTCTTTCTGTAAGCATAACAATGTAAAGGTTTAGTTACATTGCCACACCAACCTTCTTGAACATAGTTTTCTTTTTCTATGTTTTATTCTCCTACTTCATATACAACAAGATATAGAAATGGAATATTGAGAAATAGATTACAGTGAACTCTGCTGTGAAAAAAAATAAAAGTATAAGAAAGGATTTGTTTCAGGAGTCATCAATAATGAGTGATGATTGCAGAAGTTAGGAGGTTAAAAACAAACAATTGCTCTTTTAGTTGTAAGCATAACTCAAAGAAGCACTCCCTAATTCCTTTACAGTAAAGATGTTCAGTAATAGTTTATGGCTCTTAAGGATTCTGTCACTAGACTTGGCAGGAGTTGGGGTGGTGGCTGTGACATTACAAACAACAATTTTCTCTCTGTTCTCTGTATTTCTCACTAGAGAAAAGATCAGTATTGTTTAGGATTTTCAAATAGAACCGTGACCTTAACGTGGCATGAAACCCTGCTATCAGTGATGTGGCTGGTCTATCCCAGTCTTTAGGAAGGTGCCAAATGACAGAAGAAACACTAAGGTATATATTCTAGTTCATTTATTACAAATGTTTTAAAGGTTAACTGGTTGGTATGTTACATGAATGATCTTCTTGCTTATGATTTTCTAAATGAAATTTTTGTGAAAGTATCATGAGGAGAAAAATAGTCCTTATTACAATGTGGGTAACCTGCAAGGAACTTCTGTATTGTCTATAGGCAATAGATGGGATTTTTATGCTATTCTTTCTATACCATGCTGTAATATGTGATTGATTATCCTCAGGATCTTTTTCATCTATGGAAGGCATGTTTATAGAGTGTTACCTTTATCCATAGGTGACATGAATATAGAATTAACCTTGGTGGCCCTAAATAATCATGAAGTGCACCATTGTGTAGTTATTGAAAGCTCAGAATTAGAGACTGTTTATATGACTATAAATTTTGACCCTATCATTTCTTTGATATGTTATTCTGTTCAACTTTATGATTCTTTTTGCCTATAGATCAGAATGATAGTGATGTTATCTGCTGCATGATTTTGTTTTAGAATTGAATGTTTAGAATTGAACCCATTTGTTAAGTACATAGAACAGTGTTTGTCCCCTTGTAAAATCTATTATATTTTTAAAATAAGATTGAGTTCCAAGAGTTCATGTTGATAGAAAGATAAAATCTATGTTGCTGGGATTTTTGCTTTCTGTGTGTATGATTATCCAATGCTATGTCCACTCACTAAGTCCACGAACCTCTCTCTTGGGTCTAACATTTATGTTTTAGGTTAGATAAGAATAATGAAAAGTCATTTCAGATGCAAAAACAGATGTGATCCAAAACACCAGGCTTGTTTGAATGCTTGGAATATTAGTGTAGGGCAGGGGAAGATGCCAATTAGGATTATGAAAGTTCTATAGGAAAAAAGGGACACTACCATGATGTCATAACAAATACGGGGGTGGGGGGGTGGGGGGGTAGGGTGGGGTGGGGGAGGGGGAGGAGATTCAGGGCAATTAACCATGGTAAAGATTTGTCCACAGCACAGGCTGATTTAGAAGATTCCTCACTAACGTTCTCTTCCCAGGTGTCTCTAGGTGTGTCACATAGACAATTAAAACTGTCTGTGGCAGATTGGATGAGAAATGTCTCCCATCATCTCATGTATTTAAATACTTGGTTCCCAGTTGGTGGTGCTGTTTGAGGTAGTGATGGAACCTTTAGGTGGTGGAGCCTTAATGAGGGAAGTATATCACTGGGGGTGGGCTTTGAAGGTTTGTACTTCACCCTTCTCTTGGCACCAAGTTCTGTATTAGGTATTTTTCTGTTTCTGTGGTAAAATGTTGGACAAAACAAAAAATGAATGATTTACTTATGGCTAATAGTTCCATTGTAATAAAACTATTGAATAGTATAAGCAGAGCTTGACAGGTCAGCCATTCATGCAGCATCCTGGAAGACAGTAGTGCTGAGAATAATGAGAACATTAGATGCCTGGATCATGAGGTATCAGAGGGGAATAAGGACTCCATTATCAACTAAAAGTCATTCCTGGAATGTCTTGGCAAAGAATATGGTTGCATTATACCCGTGTCCCAAGAACTCATGTAAAGATGAGTTAAAAAGTAACAGACTAAATATTTTGGAGGTGGAAATTTCAAGACAGCATAATACTGTGTCTATGGTATGGTTATTACTGATTACCCAAATGAAAAAGAGGAACATGTGAGGCAGAAAGAAAGAAAAATGTCCAGTTTGGAGAGAAAAAGAATAATAGGAAGCTTAAGCATGCAGTCAAGTCATGTTAAAATGAGATCATAGTTCTTCAAAAGACTAACGTCATTAAAGTAAAACCACCTGTTCTGCACTAGACAAATAGAAAAAAAAGTTGCATGGAGGGCTAGAATCCACTCAGCTAAGCATCCAGCTTGTGAAAGAGAGCTAAAGGGTTGTTTGCTCCTAGAAAACAGTCTCCTAGGGATGCTTTTCATAGGTTCCATGTACATAAACTGTTGCAACTGCGGTCTAAGGGTGGTTAGGTCCAGCAGGGGTAACAGGGAATATAATCCACATGGTACTGGCTTTGGAGACCAGAGTGTTGCAAAATAGAGGGGTGTCATGGATTCCTTTTCGATGATTTCAGAGAGCCAGTGAGGCCAGGTAGTTTGTGGCAGGATTGGAGTCCCAAAAGGATGTGCTGAGAGGTAGTAGAATGGTTTGAATAGTAACAGTGCTCTTAGGCTCATATGTATGAATGCTTGATCATTGGGGAGTGGCACTACTTGAGAAGGATTAGGATGTGTATCCTTGTTGGAGTAGGTGTGGCCTTGTTGGAGGAAGAAGTGTGTCACTGGAGATAGGCTTTGGGGTTTCAAATGTTTAAGTCAGTCCGAGTGCATCTCTTTGCTGGTGGGCTGAGTGTACAGATGTAGAATTCTCAACTACTCTCTAACACCATGTTTGCATGCATGTAGCCATGCTGCCTGCCATGATGATAATGGACTAAACCTCTGAAACAATAAGCAAGGTCCAATGAAATGCTTTCTTGTATAAGCATTGCTGTGGTCACGGTGTCTCTTCACAGCAATGACTAAGACAGAACTGACACAGTAAAACCTGGGTTGTATTGGAAACCCCAGAGATGTTGATGAGGCCAGAGCAATGAGACATCTGCCAGGGATGACTGCATATAGAGACTGGAATCATCCCAAGAGAGAGGTTTTAGAGTTCAGAATAGTGCTGAGACTGTTAAAGACTATAATGCCTTTTGAAGTTAGACTAAATTAATTTTCCATCATGTGATTTTCATGGCCGTATAGGGCAAGGAGTAGACTGTGGCAGTTTGAAGGTTCTTGATTAAGCACTTGATTCCTAGTGGGTGACACTGTTCACTGGAAGAAGCATGTCACTGAGGGAAGGTTCTGGGATTTTATAGCTTTGCCTCACCTCTCTTCTCTCCCTCCCTGCTCCCCCTCTCCCTCTCTCTTTCTTTCTCTCCTTTTGGTGTGTGGTTGAGATGGGGTCAGTACTGATACCACCATGCTTTCTCTGAGTTCTGCCATGCTTTCTCCATCAGGATGGACTCTATCTCTCTAGAATAGTAAATCAACAAAAACCCTTTCTTCCTTAAGTTGATTTTGTCAGAGTATTTTGTAATTGTACCAGAAAAGGAAGTAATAGACTATCACTAGTTCCATGACACTATGACTGTCCTAAACCTTAAATCCCATTGGACATTTCTGTCTTCACAGATTAGTACTCTGCACTACTTTGTAACTCCACCACTGGGATTTCTGCACCATTTCATCCTTCTAGGTATCAACAGCCTTCAGGCTTTAATACCATTTTCTTACTCCATGATGCATTTCTTGGAGTTCACCAAAGTAAAATAATAAATAAAAGATAGATAAATATCTGATAGATATTTTCTAGATAAGAGATGGTGTACACAGTTATGAAGGGCTTATAAGGAACTGGCTCGTGTGATTATGGATGCTGAGCAATGTCATGATCTGCTGTCTGCACACCGGACAAAACCAAAGATGATGATATAAGTACAGGTCTGAGGGCAGAAGAGATGTGATATCCCAGTTCAGTCATGAGGCAGAAAAATAGAGAGACTATTAGTCAGTTCAGGTCTTTGGGGAAGGGAAGGAGTGGGATGATGACCATCTACATTGCAGAGATTTCTCTATTTTACTGAGTTTAGAGCTACTAGAGATAATGAACTATGGAAAGACTTCTGTAGACATACCTTGCGATAGTATTTTATGTAGAGACCTCTTGGTCCATTCAAATCGGCATAAAATTATCCATCATTTTACCAATCCCCAAGGTGTACTATGAACCTGAAGCTTATGTATAGATGCAAAAGGTTATATTTATGTATTTTTCATGAATAGTTAAACTCATAACCATTAATCTATTCATACTTTATCTCTCATACCTTAAATATGCCCCAGTTTTTACACACATCACTATCAATGTCTTATAACTTTTCTTATGGTCATAAATTCACATTGCACTTGAAACATTCACAGAATATCTTCTTCCTTCCCCACTTCCCCTTACCCTCCCCCTAAAATATATGTCCTTGAAATCAGAGATAATGCCGTATAAGAGAATTGGTACAATTTTTTAAAGCCCTGATTTTTGTCAAACTCTATATCCTTAGTGACAGAACAACTGACCACAGAGAAGTATATTGTAGCTTTCTTTGGATTATTGGGTCAGATTTCCTTTCAGATATAATTGAATAATCTTTATCTCTTACTGCAGAATATGGCAGACCCGGAGTGTATAACAGGAATTCATTTTGTGGCAACATTGATCTTTTCCTGTCACTTGTTTTTGCTCGAATAATTTCCAGGCAAACTGTTCTACAATGAACTGTTAAATATTTTTGTACTTTTGGCACTTTGAGGGATTCAGCCAACCATAGCTTAAACTCTAGAGCAGTTTCCTACTTTTGACTTTGTTATGGGTTCCTGTCCATATAACTTCCTCTCTTGTGAACTTAAAAGAACTGAAGATAAATCACATGGTCATTTAAATATCAATAGGTCAAAATGCACTAAAAGCAGATAAGAAAATGTAGAGGCTACTTCTCAATAGTTCTTCCTGTCTTCCAGTACTGTGGTCTGATTCATAACCCAACAAATGGTTTCTAGTGTAACAAAGTGCCATTTGCCTTTGGCTTGAATTTAATTTTACTTCTTTCATGTGTGTGTATGTGTGTGTGTGTGTGTGTGTGTAACACTATCAAAACATAATGAAAGTCAGTTCAGATTAATATGGTTGGTATAGAATACTAGAATAAAAATGTCTTTAATATAACTAATTTATCTTAAGTTTAAAAATGAGTAATAGAAACAACGTTGTAATTCTTGTGGTGCTAAATCTATTTCATCTGTTTTGATGGATGACAGGAAGTTGGGAAGATAGAATAATGTAAAGATCAATTTCTAATGTATTCTAAAGTAGGAGAGTCTTTTACAGAGTCTAGTATGACAAAATTTATTTTTGGATAGTTTATTCCATGAAAATCATCCACATGTGTGAAACAAGAAGAAAAAGAAAAACCATAAGACTAGAAAAATATAACAAGCACATAATCAGAGATTTTCAGATACACTGAGAACTGATTGCATGTTCGCAGTGATAGTAACAGAAAACAGTTCTGAAAATTGTCAAGACAGAATAAACAGAAAATTATAACTATCAGTACAACCTGATTATCTTTGAAAATAAAGATAAAGTAGTGCCATTAACAGATATTTAAGATATTGTTGAAGGCCTGGATTTTCCTTAGAAAACTGTTGCAAATTTGGCACAAACAAGCACCTTCATTTCCATTTAGGTGATGCTCAATTTCTGGCCTAGAAGGATAACTTCCAGATGTGCACTCATGATATCCATTGGGCACTTTATATTAGTGAATTTTACATATTATCCTATTCTTTCTATTCCTGTTTCATAAAACATTTCAAAGACAGATTTAGCCTTTCTAGTACATTGAATGAAATTAAAGAGTATTTTCTCTTCCTTAGTCTCCTATTATAACCTCTAGTTCAGGATATAACCTCTCTCTAACAGTTCTTCCCACCTCAGTGTTTGTGGAGTCTCATTATTGCCACACAATCACTGTTTGCATCCACGACTCCTTCATTTAGTAGCAGCAATAAAGGCATATAGCAGAAAGGGAAAAAGGAAACTGTTCCGCTTGTCTGTACAAGACTTTATTAAAAAGTAGCTTTTATATTCTGTCAACAGTAGCATTATGACTCATAGCTAATATTCTGAAATGTTCCTCTTTTTCCAAAAAGTTCATCCCTGCTTTAATTTACAATATACAAGTTCCAACCTACTTTCTTAATGTAATTCCTAATACAAAATCCAATTACAGCTTTCTTTATCCCCAAACCATAAAGTAAGTTTGGTGCTGAATATAAATTACTTTTATATGTTTCTTGTAACTTACACTTTTTTTTTTGAGGGCTGAAAATCATGATCAGGGATTTGTCAATAGATCCTTCATTATGTGTTGAAAAGATAGACACCAGCCTTGTGGCTCTGGTTCTATTGTTAGAGCTTTTGTGTGCACATGAGCCTGTGTACCATGAAGAAGTAATTAGAATCAAGTTTCTGCCACTAATTGTGTAACTGATCAATGCACAGCAGATTGCTATGAACCTGATAAAGATTGATTCTTCACACCTGTTGCTCCCTGGCATTGTTTATGCTGCCATGGAGGACTTTATCATTGTGGTCACATTACATCTGCATAAAAATTGGAGACGTGGAATATTTTCACTCTAAGTGATAACATTGTAGACTCTTTTCTCTCCAAATTTTCCTTTGACTTTTCCTCTTATTGGAAGCCACCCCTGTAAATGTTGAGTTTGAATTTAATTGAGCATAGGTAATACTGAGTTTGCTGTCATTTTTGTGAAGTTAAGTAGATATTCCTTCATGAGAAGACTTTCAGAATACCCTTTCTATCACTAAACTGGCCCATCCAAGATGGTGACAGAAGACACACAGCTATTTGTATGTCAGCTAGCTAACTCACAACATTAATTTAATAGTGTTATTTATTGTAAATATTTGCAATGTTAAATATATTCAGTTTCTTTAGCCTTAAGAGAATAAAACCTCAACATCTTTGCTGTAGTTGATGGTCGACAGCAGTTTGTAGGTTCTGTAAAACTCAAGAAGACATGAAGATATGGAAGGTAGGTAGCATGATACCTGTTAGTAAATTGCAAAAGCTTGCAGAAACTCTGGGTTTGGTGTCCCGGGTTTCGGCACCAAATGTTAGTAAACTGATGGCTGAAACTGCAAGGAGACAGTTCAGCTCAGAGGGCGAGGTATCCCGGACACCTCAGAGCTACTTAGGACAAGAGCTCTGCCCTGAAGGTGTCCCGGACACCTGAAGCTGTTTAGCACAGCAGTGATGGCAGAACTGGAGACAGTTCTGCCCTAGAGGGCGAGGTATCCCAGACACCTCAGAGCTACAAGAGCTCTGCCCTGAAGGTGTCCCGGATACCTGGAGCTGTTTAGCACAGCTCTGATGGCTGAGACTGCAAAGAAACAGCCCAACCTTGGAAAGGAAGGTTTTCTGACTTCTCGGGAGAGTCAGGCCTGAAACTGCTTCAGCAAGGAAGGGTATCCTGACTCTTCGGGAAAGTCAGGATATACCTGGTATGATGGTATGATGGGGGATGGTTTCCCCGCAGGACGCAGCAATCCTGCTCCTCTCCTGGAGAGCCACAATCTCTGGCTCAGTGTTACTAGCTCTTTCTCGCTCAGTCCACTATGGGACGTCCCAGCAAGGCTCTTCTGTACAGCTCCCAATGAAGGTCTTCACCCAATACTCTTTTTTTTAGAAAGAGGTTTATTTGGGAAGGAGGTGTCCAGGAGAGTAACTGCCTCTACCAGGGTGGAGAGAACAGTTTTCAACTGACCAGGCAGGGCAGTTTATATAGGATGTCTAGGGGGCGGAGTCAACTGTGATTGGTTAGTTTATTTTCTGCCCAGGGATTGGCCAGTTTTGTGAACAAGGGGCAGAGATGGCCCTGATTTCAGGGCCAAACTGTGTTTCTTTCACTGGCCTTTCTTGGCTTTTTGACACTACCTCTAAGGCCAGGGCACATTCTTTCACTGACTCTGATTCTAGGGGCCAAGAGTGTTATTTTGGTACTAGTTTCTGAGTCAGGGCATATTTCCTGGGTTCTGGGTTTAGGGATAAAGTGTTCACGTCTCTGGATCAGGTCCCAAACACAGGCTGTGTTTCTTTCCCTGGTCCTGGGCCCTAGGGCCAGGATTCTACTGTCCTGCTCTGTGATTGGTTGTTTTCACAAGTCAGTTGGACAGGGGCAGAGAAGGCTTTGATCTGAGCTAAACTGTGTTTCTCTTACTGGCTTTATCTGAGCCATCTTTCCCTAATTCCCTAATTCTGGGCTCCAGGGTCAGGGTGGGTTTCTCTAGCCAGCCCCTTTTCCCTACAATACCAGTGATCAGAGAAAAATGCCTTACACTTTCCAGTTCCTGCTGCACCACCACAGCACTATTAGAAAGTATGCATTTGCCTTTAAGATGAAACAGAACAAACTTAAACAAAAACTATATATTCCATCCCAAGAAAATCCAAAGACATTTTGAAAAAATGTTTACTGAGACATGAATACTGCAAGTTCAGGGAAACTAAAACTTAGAAATGAGATGTTTCCCCAACAACTTTCAACTCTGCCATGCACAGCAGGAGCTGGATTGCTTTAATGGTCATTTCTGGAAAGTCAGTGGGCAGGATACTGAAGACTTTAAGGTCCATGTGGGAGTTTGAATAAGAATGGCACCCATAGGCTCATATATTTGAATATTTAGTCACCAGAGAATGGCACTATTTGAAAGGATTAGGAGGACTAGGAGGTGTGGCCTTGTTGGAGGAAGCATGTCATTGTGAGGGGTAGGCTTTGAGGTTTCAAAATCCACGTCAAGCGCAGTCTCTCTCTTCTGATGGATCATGATGTAGCTCTCAGCTAGTGCTCCAGTGCCATGTGTGCTGCCAAGCTCCCTGCCATGACGATAATGGACTGACCTTCTGAAACTGTAAGCCAGCCCCCAATTAAATGCTTTCTTTATGAGTTGCCTTTGTCATGGTGTCTCTTCCCAGCAATAGAACTAAGTCAGCCTACATTCCATCCGGTGTCCCCAATGTCTCCAGTCATTTCTGGTTATGTGTACTATTTAAGACTTAGTAAATCCTAGTGAACTGAGATAGGTAATTCCAAAAGAGAGATTATTAACTTCAGAGAATATTATTTAAATATTACAAGAATTTCTTTTCTTTCTCTCTTTTTTTTTAATTGGAAATGGTTTTTCAGTATATTCTTTTTTCTTTTTTTGAAAATTGATTTTCTTATACTATATATCCTGAATGTAGTATTTACTCCCCCAAGTGCTCCCAGGTCTCATGCCATCCAAACATTTTCTGTCTCTTTTTACTTAGGAAAAAAAGAGTCACTTAAATAAATTAAAAGAAAATAAATTAGAAAGCAAACAAGTTGGATGTGGTAGTTTGAGTAAGAATGGCCCCCATAGGCTCATAGATTTGAATGTTTAGTCACCAGGGAGTGTTACTATTTGAAAGGATTAGGAGTTGTGGCCTTGTTGGGGTAAGTATCACCTTGGTGGTGGAAGTATGTCCCTGGTGATGGGCATTGAGGTTACAGATGCCCAGGCCAGGCCCAGTGTCATTCTCTCTTCCTGCTGCCTGTGAATTTGGATGTAGAACTCTCAACTACATCTCTAGCACCATTTTTTCCTGTGTGTCACCATGATCCCAACTGTGCTGAAAATGTACTAAACCTGAAACTATATGCAAGCCCTAATTAAATGCTTTCTTTCATAAGAGTTGCTGTGGTCTTTTCATCTCTTCATAGCAGTAGAAAAGTGACTTAAAACACTGGAAAAAAACACAACAAATAGAAGAGAGGCTGGGTGGTGGTGGCACATGCCTTTAATCCTAGCACTCGGGAGGCAGAGCCAGGTGAATCTCTATGAGTTCGAGGCCAGCCTGGTCTACAGAGTGAGTTCCAGGACAGGCACCAAAACTATACAGAAAAACTCTGCCTCAAAAAAAAAAAAAAAAAAAAAAAAAAAAC